>RPOG01001628.1:0-136597 GCA_008086565.1 Thalassoma bifasciatum | reverse complement strand
TTGAATCTTGCTCTTCTCTGTGTTCAGTTGTTCTCTGTCCTTGTCAAGCTGAAGGGACACCTCTTGAATCTTGCTCTTCTCTGTGTTCAGTTGTTCTCTGTCCCTGTCAAGCTGAAGGGACACCTCTTGAATCTTGATCTTCTCTGTGTTCAGTTGTTCTCTGTCCTTGTCAAGCTGAAGGGACACCTCTTGAATCTTGCTCTTCTCTGAGTTAATGTTATCCAAGAGATGGCTTGCCTGCTGTCTTTCCTTTTTAAGCTCAGCCTTTGTGGTTTCCAGTGTGTCTTTGTCCAGTTTCATCTTGTATTTCTCTTCCTCCATGAGGTCATTTTGTTTCTGGATGTCAGCTCTGATGAGCTCCAAGTTGTGTTTTTCCTGTGCCAAGGTTTCATTTCCTGAATCCAGGAGCTCTTTTTCTTTGCTCAGGTCTGCCTTGAGTTTGTCAAGTTGTTCTTTGTCAGCCTCCATCATTAGGTGCCATTGCTTTAGCAAGGCTTCGTTCTGCAAAGCCGTCTCCTTGTCTTCCAGGTCAGCCCTTTCTTTCTGCGTTTGCTTGGCAAGCATTTCTCTTTCCTTCTCGAGATCGGTCCTCATCTGACTGAGTTGTTGTCTCTCTTCCCTGATGATGGTCAAGTCAGCTTCGGCCTCTTCCTTCTGCTTGTTGAGGTTGTGTGTCAGGACATCCAGTTCTCCTCTTGCTGCAGCAATGCTTTGCTGAGTGTTTTCCATCTTGTCCTGTAGATCTTGAAGCTGAGCTTCCTTGAGCTCTTGTTCTTGTAGTTTGAGGGATATTTGTTTGATGCTCTTTTCCAGTTGTTGTCTGTCCTTGTCAAGCTGAAGGGACACCTCTTGAATCTTGCTCTTCTCTGTGTTCAGTTGTTCTCTGTCCTTGTCAAGCTGAAGGGACACCTCTTGAATCTTGCTCTTCTCTGTGTTCAGTTGTTTTCTGTCCTTGTCAAGCTGAAGGTTCATGTCTTGAATCTTGCTCTTCTCTGTGTTCAGTTGTTCTCTGTCCTTGTCAAGCTGAAGTGACACCTCTTGAATCTTGCTCTTCTCTGTGTTCAGTTGTTCTCTGTCCTTGTCAAGCTGAAGGTTCATGTCTTGAATCTTGCTCTTCTCTGTGTTCAGTTGTTCTCTGTCCTTGTCGAACTGAAGGTTCATGTCTTGAATCTTGCACTTCTCTGTGTTCAGTTGTTCTCTGTCCTTGTCACGCTGAAGGGACACCTCTTGAATCTTGCTCTTCTCTGTGTTCAGTTGTTCTCTGTCCTTGTCAAGCTGAAGGGACACCTCTTGAATCTTGATCTTCTCTGTGTTCAGTTGTTCTCTGTCCTTGTCAAGCTGAAGGGACACCTCTTGAATCTTGCTCTTCTCTGTGTTCAGTTGTTCTCTGTCCTTGTCAAGCTGAAGGGACACCTCTTGAATCTTGCTCTTCTCTGTGTTCAGTTGTTCTCTGTCCTTGTCAAGCTGAAGGGACACCTCTTGAATCTTGTTCTTCCTTGTGTCAATGTCATCCAAGAGTTGGCTTGCCTGCTCTCTTTCCTTTTTAAGCTCAGCCTTTGTGGTTTCCAGTGTGTCTTTGTCCAGTTTCATCTTATATTTCTCTTCC
Organism: Thalassoma bifasciatum; assembly: GCA_008086565.1. Classification (NCBI taxonomy): domain Eukaryota; kingdom Metazoa; phylum Chordata; class Actinopteri; order Labriformes; family Labridae; genus Thalassoma; species Thalassoma bifasciatum. The sequence continues at coordinate 134,991 of RPOG01001628.1, read as the reverse complement.
TCCATGAGGTCATTTTGTTTCTGGATGTCAGCTCTGATGAGCTCCAAGTTGTGTTTTTCCTGTGCCAAGGTTTCATTTCCTGAATCCAGGAGCTCTTTTTCTTTGCTCAGGTCTGCCTTGAGTTTGTCAAGTTGTTCTTTGTCAGCCTCCATCTTTTGGTGCCATTGCTTTTCCAAGGCTTCTTTCTGCAAAGCCGTCTCCTTGTCTTCCAGGTCAGCCCTTTCTTCCTGCGTTTGCTTGGCAAGCAATTCTCTTTCCCTCTCCAGATCGGTCTTCATCTGACTGAGTTGTTGTCTCTCTTCCCTGATGATGGTCAAGTCAGCTTCCGCCTCTTCCTTCTGCTTGTTGAGGTTGTGTGTCAGGACATCCAGTTCTCCTCTTGCTGCAGCAATGCTTTGCTGAGTGTTTTCCATCTTGTCCTGTAGATCTTGAAGCTGAGCTTCCTTGAGCTCTTTTTCTTGTTGTTTGAGGGATATTTGTTTGATGCTGTTTTCCAGTTGTTGTCTGTCCTTGTCAAGCTGAAGGGACACCTCTTGAATCTTGCTCTTCTCTGTGTTCAGTTGTTCTCTGTCCTTGTCAAGCTGAAGGGACACCTCTTGAATCTTGCTCTTCTCTGTGTTCATTTGTGCTCTGTCCTTGTCAAGCTGAAGGTTCATGTCTTGAATCTTGCTCTTCTCTGTGTTCAGTTGTTCTCTGTCCTTGTCAAGCTGAAGTGACACCTCTTGAATCTTGCTCTTCTCTGTGTTCAGTTGTTCTCTGTCCTTGTCACGCTGAAGGTTCATGTCTTGAATCTTGCTCTTCTCTGTGTTCAGTTGTTCTCTGTCCTTGTCACGCTGAAGGTTCATGTCTTGAATCTTGCTCTTCTCTGTGTTCAGTTGTTCTCTGTCCTTGTCACGCTGAAGGTTCATGTCTTGAATCTTGCTCTTCTCTGTGTTCAGTTGTTCTCTGTCCTTGTCAAGCTGAAGGGACACCTCTTGAATCTTGCTCTTCTCTGTGTTCAGTTGTTCTCTGTCCTTGTCAAGCTGAAGGGACACCTCTTGAATCTTGCTCTTCTCTGTGTTCAGTTGTTCTCTGTCCTTGTCAAGCTGAAGGGACACCTCTTGAATCTTGCTCTTCTCTGTGTTCAGTTGTTCTCTGTCCTTGTCAAGCTGAAGGGACACCTCTTGAATCTTGCTCTTCTCTGTGTTCAGTTGTTCTCTGTCCTTGTCAAGNTTTCTGCAAAGCCGTCTCCTTGTCTTCCAGGTCAGCCCTTTCTTTCTGCGTTTGCTTGGCAAGCATTTCTCTTTCCCTCTCCAGGTCTGTCTGCATCTGACTGAGTTGTTGTCTCTCTTCCCTGATGATGGTCAAGTCAGCTTCCGCCTCTTCCTTCTGCTTGTTGAGGTTGTGTGTCAGGACATCCAGTTCTCCTCTTGCTGCAGCAATGCTTTGCTGAGTGTTTTCCATCTTGTCCTGTAGATCTTGAAGCTGAGCTTCCTTGAGCTCTTGTTCTTGTTGTTTGAGGGATATTTGTTTGATGCTGTTTTCCAGTTGTTGTCTGTCCTTGTCAAGCTGAAGGGACACCTCTTGAATCTTGCTCTTTTCTGTGTTCAGTTGTTCTCTGTCCTTGTCAAGCTGAAGGGACACCTCTTGAATCTTGCTCTTCTCTGTGTTCAGTTGTTCTCTGTCCTTGTCAAGCTGAAGGGACACCTCTTGAATCTTGCTCTTCTCTGTGNGTCTTCATCTGACTGAGTTGTTGTCTCTCTTCCCTGATGATGGTCAAGTCAGCTTCCGCCTCTTCCTTCTGCTTGTTGAGGTTGTGTGTCAGGACATCCAGTTCTCCTCTTGCTGCAGCAATGCTTTGCTGAGTGTTTTCCATCTTGTCCTGTAGATCTTGAAGCTGAGCTTCCTTGAGCTCTTGTTCTTGTTGTTTGAGGGATATTTGTTTGATGCTGTTTTCCAGTTGTTGTCTGTCCTTGTCAAGCTGAAGGGACACCTCTTGAATCTTGCTCTTTTCTGTGTTCAGTTGTTCTCTGTCCTTGTCAAGCTGAAGGTTCATGTCTTGAATCTTGCTCTTCTCTGTGTTCAGTTGTTCTCTGTCCTTGTCAAGCTGAAGGTTCATGTCTTGAATCTTGCTCTTCTCTGTGTTCAGTTGTTCTCTGTCCTTGTCAAGCTGAAGTGACACCTCTTGAATCTTGCTCTTCTCTGTGTGAATGTCATCCAAGAGTTGGCTTGCCTGCTCTCTTTCCTTTTGAAGCTCAGACTTTGTGGTTTCCAGTGCGTCTTTGTCCAGTTTCATCCTGTATTTCTCTTCCTCCATGAGGTCATTTTGTTTCTGGATGTCAGCTCTGATGAGCTCCAAGTTGTGTTTTTCATGTGCCAAGGTTTCATTTCCTGTATCCAGGAGCTCTTTTTCTTTGCTCAGGTCTGCCTTTAGTTTGTCAAGTTGTTCTTTGTCAGCCTCCATCTTTAGGTGCCATTGCTTTTGCAAGGCTTCGTTCTGCAAAGCCATCTCCTTGTCTTCCAGGTCAGCCCTTTCTTTCTGCGTTTGCTTGGCAAGCATTTCTCTTTCCCTCTCCAGGTCTGTCTGCATCTGACTGAGTTGTTGTCTCTCTTCCCTGATGATGGTCAAGTCAGCTTCGGCCTCTTCCTTCTGCTTGTTGAGGTTGTGTGTCAGGACATCCAGTTCTCCTCTTGCTGCAGCAGTGCTTTGCTGAGTGTTTTCCATCTTGTCCTGTAGATCTTGAAGCTGAGCTTCCTTGAGCTCTTGTTCTTGTTGTTTGAGGGATATTTGTTTGATGCTGTTTTCCAGTTGTTCTCTGTCCTTGTCAAGCTGAAGGGACACCTCTTGAATCTTGCTCTTCTCTGTGTTCAGTTGTTCTCTATCCTTGTCAAGCTGAAGGGACACCTCTTGAATCTTGCTCTTCTCTGTGTTAATGTTATCCAAGAGTTGGCTTGCCTGCTCTCTTTCCTTTTGAAGCTCAGACTTTGTGGTTTCCAGTGTGTCTTTGTCCAGTTTCATCTTGTATTTCTCTTCCTCCATGAGGTCATTTTGTTTCTGGATGTCAGCTCTGATGAGCTCCAAGTTGTGTTTTTCCTGTGCCAAGGTTTCATTCCCTGTATCCAGGAGCTCTTTTTCTTTGCTCAGGTCTGCCTTGAGTTTGTCAAGTTGTTCTTTGTCAGCCTCCATCTTTAGGTGCCATTGCTTTTGCAAGGCTTCGTTCTGCAAAGCCGTCTCCTTGTCTTCCAGGTCAGCCCTTTCTTCCTGCGTTTGCTTGGCAAGCATTTCTCTTTCCCTCTCCAGATCGGTCTTCATCTGACTGAGTTGTTGTCTCTCTTCCCTGATGATGGTCAAGTCAGCTTCGGCCTCTTCCTTCTGCTTGTTGAGGTTGTGTGTCAGGACATCCAGTTCTCCTCTTGCTGCAGCAATGCTTTGCTGAGTGTTTTCCATCTTGTCCTGTAGATCTTGAAGCTGAGCTTCCTTGAGCTCTTGTTCTTTTTGTTTGAGGGATATTTGTTTGATGCTGTTTTCCAGTTGTTCTCTGTCCTTGTCAAGCTGAAGGGACACCTCTTGAATCTTGCTCTTCTCTGTGTTCAGTTGTTCTCTGTCCTTGTCAAGCTGAAGGGACACCTCTTGAATCTTGTTCTTCCTTGTGTCAATTTCATCCAAGAGTTTGCTTGCCTGCTCTCTTTCCTTTTGAAGCTGAGCATTTGTGGTTGTCTCCTTGTCTTCCAGGTCAGCCCTTTCTTTCTGCGTTCGCTTGGCAAGCATTTCTCTTTCTTTCTCCAGATTGGTCTTCACTTGACTGTGTTGTCTCTCTTCCCAGACCTTTTCCTTTTCAGCATCTTTTGTGTATTCTTGCAAAGATTTCCCTTGCAGTATTCTTTCTTTGGTGTCAGTAGACATTTGAGATTCTTGTTGTCTCACTTCACCTACTTTCTCAACCATTAACCTATTTTTTAGAATCTCTAGTTCATCTCGCTCTCTCTGAATTTTGTGTAGACACAAATCAATTTCTTGTTGTTTCTTTCGCATGTTCCTTTTCAGAGCTTTCTTTTCCTCCAACACATCAGCCAATATTTGCTGTGCTTTCTGCTCTTGACGATTAACTTTTCGAACCAATTTTTGTTGTTCCTTTATTTTAGTTTCAATTTCAGACATCAGCACCTCCATTTCTCTCTTTTCCCTTTTTATTTTCTCTTCAGAAAGTGTTAGCTCATGTTTTTGCTTCTGGATTTCTTCCCTCATAAGGACCATTTCATCCTTCTCAGCTTTTACTTCATCCTGAGGTTGTGTCGCACTTCCCTTTTCCTCCTTAATAAAATCAATGTCATGAAGATTCAGATCTTCCTTTGTTTTCTTTTTCCTGGGTTTATTTCTCACTGGCCTTGAGTCTGTCTTTTTTTCTGATTTTTCTCCCTTTCTCTCATATTCTAGTCGTCTCTTCATTATTTCTTCTCTCTGTGTCTCATTTTCTCTTGGATCATCTCTCAGACGACTTTTTCTCATGTGTTTTCTGAATGCCTTTTCACTGTCTCTTCTCTTCGTTTCCAGTTCTAACTTCAGAATCTCCAATTCTTTAGTTTCTCTTTTGATCATTTGCAGTTTGTCATCAAGCTCCTCTTTCTGTTTCTCAATTCTTTCAGAAGTTATGTTCATCTCTTTGGATTCTGTCTCAAAAGTTTCAGAAGCATCCTTTGGATCCTGAATTTCAGTCTGGATTTTTTTCATTTTAAAAATCTCTGTTCCCAGTCCGTGGAGATCTCCTCCAAGGCTTATTTTTTCTGCCTTTTCCTCATTTCCATTTCTTTTTCCAGTTTCTTCTCCTTCTCCTTGTTTTGCATCTTTGCTCTCCTCAACTTCTTGCACTTTTTCACTTATTTCAAAGACCACCCTCAGTGTGTCTTTTGTGTCTGTTAACAGCCCTGTGGCGCCTTCCACTTTATTTCCTGCTTCCCAAACTAAGATTTCAATAGTTGGCCTTTGGCTTTGCAGGTCGTTGATTTCCATTATGAGCCTGTTTATGTTTTGAGTTTCCAACGCCATGTCTTTCATTGCAGATGTTATTTGTTTCTTTAATGTCTCTTCTTGCTCCCGTAGTTCAGACAATGTCTTTTCCACTTCCGCCTTGTCCTGTTCTTCTGTTTCTAACTCTGTCTCATGGTCCACTAATGTTTCTTCATAAGTTTCTGTATGTACAAAAATACTTTGCTGTTCCGATGTCACAGACTGTTGAAAAAACATGGCGTGTGTTGTGATTTCATCTCCTGCTTCTTTACCTTCTTGCAAATTTTCTAAGGATTGAACTCTGAGCGAGTCTCTCTGTGTTTCTGTCTTTGGTTCTTGAAGTTCAATTGCACTCGCTGTGAAACTCTTTTTTGCTGGAGATTCATCCAGTACCCACTTTCTGACCTGATCTTTCATTGAAGTCACCTTAACCTGAACCAAAAAAAGAAAGACAATAAACTTTATTATAATTTCAACTCAGAGGTTTTGGTAAAGAAATTCTACATCTATTTTATTTTGAATCAATGTCATCTTTGTTCATCTTCCTTCGCTACTACCTGAAGACTTAAAATAAACTTTAAGTTATTCATCATCTCACCATGTTAGTTAGATGTAGATTATTGTTGTAAATAGTGTTCCAATGTGCAAACTATTTTGACCCACCTGAAAGGATCCCTCAACAAAGTCCAACATGAATCTATTGTAATGTAGACCAATCAGCCAAAACATTGTGACCATTAACAGGTGAATTTGGATAAAATTAGGGACCATTAGGTACTTTCAGACCTAGAATTGGATTTTTGGACCAAACGGAGACTTACTGATGTACCTGAAATTTCCCCCTGTGGGACTAATAAAGGTTTATCTTATCTTATCTTATCTTATCTTACTTTTTTCTGCTCTGAATCCTAACATTTCTGTGAAAAGAATTACTTGATATCGATGAAAAGAAAAAAACATGAACTCACCACCGTTTGTTTGACCTCTGCCTTGTTCTTTTCCATCTCACTCTGTGTTTTCTCCAACTCCACCCGAGTGTCGTTCATCTCTGCAGCAGTTTTGTCAGTGCTGGCTTTAGTCTCACTTATGGTCAGAATTTTGGACATTGCAGCTTCCACTTCTTGTTGAATCTCCTCTTTTTGTTGTTGAACTTTCATCTTCATCATGTCTAACTCATATAAGGCTTTTGTGATCATCTCCTGACGTCGATCAAGGTCTCGTTGCCTTTTCTTTGCTCTCAGATTGGCCCATTTCCTTTGACTCTTGTCTTCTGAAGATGTTGTCTCGGTTTTGTCAGTGTCTTCACCTGTCCCAAGTGGACTCACGTCCTCTGCTTCGAGGCTGACTTCCTCTGTGTTCTCTCCGGTTTTGCTGTCTTTCTCAAATGGACCTTTTTGGAAACAAAGTGCTTGTTTGCGTCCGTCTTCCTGTGTCTGTAGATCAAACCTCTGCTCTGTGGTCGTCTCCAGCACCTGCTCAGATCTTTGTCCCTCACTCTCTTCTTGTCTTGCCGGCATGTGTTGCTCTTCTTCTGATCTGCTGATGTCTCTCTCTCTCCTCCTGCTCTTTCTGATCATCTTCACTAAGTCCCTTCTCTTGAATTCAATCTCACTTTTAATGATTTCCATCTCTCTGATCTCCTTCCTGTTCATTTGCAACACGTGTTCCAGTTGTTGTCTTTCCCTTTCAATACTTTCCTTCAAACCTCTCAGTTCATCCATCTCTGCTGCAGATGTCATGCTTTCTTCTGCCTCTTGTGTTTTCTGTTGGGAGTCCGTCTCCATGGCATCTTCCTCCAGATCACCTTCCTCCATCGTATCCCAAAGTTCATCCATGTCCTTCAGGATTCTACAGAGATTCACCTTTGCAGTTTCAAAGTTTCTTGTTGGTTCTTTTTGAGATTCTTCTTGTGTTTGAGCATCTGTGGTGTTTAATTTTTTGAGCTGCTTTGTCTTATTCAACATTTCGTTCATTTTATCTTTCATGTGTTTAATTTGGTCTTTGTGTTGTAAAATATCTGTTTGGTTTCTCTTTAATTCCTCAGATGTATCGGTCATGATTTTCTTCATTTGCTCCATGGACAGCTTTGCATCGAGCATCATTTTTTTGTTTTTGGTCAGTAGATTGAAGATCCTGAGTCTCTCTGGCTCCTGCAGGTCTTCAGGCTCTGTGGGTTCTGTCTTTTGTGTTCTGATGTGAACCGAAGTTTCAGGCCTCTGTTGCTCATCTCTGATCTCTTGAGCCTTTCTCTCCAGAAGCTCTCGCTCCCGAAGTATTTCAGCCTGGATTTTGTGAAGACGCTGTTTTTCTTGAGTCACATGATTTCTGCTTTCCTCCAGTTCTTTATTAAATTGATCAATCTGTGTCCTGAGGCTTTTTATTAATTCGTTCTGCTGTTGTTTCTCAGCTTTCAGTCTGTCGATGTCATTCTGCTGCTGCTCTGTTTTTGTTCTTAAGAGGACGAGTTCATCCTTCTCCCTTTGATTCTCCTCCCAGAGTTGATTTATCTCCTCCCGTGCCTGACATGTCAGCTGTCTTTGACGCTGGATGATTTCTCTTTTGGCCTGTGGGTCCATCTTTGTTTTTATGTCATCTAATGTCTTACTTTTTCAATTTTCCACCTCTGTTCTGTTTGGGTCATCTTGTTGTTCTCCTGTCTTCACTCTGTTGGTCAAGAAATGAACAAATGTGACATGCAAGTCAAAACTGCATGACATTTTCTCAAGGATATTGTAGGTTTTTTGATGTGTGGTAGTCTAAGTTTCCTCCAGGATCCTGTCTTCTGCACCCTGAATTTCTGACAAATCAGTTCACACTGCCAGTGAAGTAGGCTGTTTGGAAAACAGCCAGTGACTCAACCCATGGCACACACCATGTGTTCACCTTATCCAGTTATGCTGTGTTGGCTTCTGAAGGGAAAGACTGAGCTCAGATAAACTTTTCTCACACTACTTAGTCTGCAGGAAAGTCAGAGGCATCTGGTGATAAAGGTAACAAGTCTCTGCTTTGTCTGCAAATAATAGAAAAACCAACAGGCTTTCTGGTGCCAAAGTAAAGTGCCTGAGAAAGATCTTTTTTATTTATCTTTTTTGTTTCTCATTTAAGTGGCTGAGCTGAAAGGTATCCATGGCAAACGTAACTTATACAACCACACTTCAAAAAAAGCTGAAATATTACTATAACCACTTAAGATCCTGGCGTTTGTCTGCTGCAATTTTATTTTATATTTCTCCTTGCTATTTTGGATCAGCAAGAATTCATAAGTATCAAAACTAAACTTGGTTTTTGTACATGAAGTTATGTTTTTAGTTATTAGTTAGCCACTAGTTTTTAGTTGTAAGTGTTTTCGTGACTACACTTTTTTTTCTCTCTAAAATGGGTGTAAAGTTGTGATATCACCAAAAGATTACCTGGTGAGTGTCTCTAAATGTGGCCAATAGGTCAAAGTTTTAGAAAATTAAGTTACATGGGTCTGAGAGGTAGAAATGTAATGTTCACAAATGAGGGCGCCTAGTCTTAAGAGGTTAAACAAAGCCAGGACAAATTTAGCTGAGGTATGCAAAAAAATAAATAAATAAATAAATAAATAATAATGATAATAATAATAATAATAATAATAAGAAGAAGAAGAAGAAGAAGAAGAAGAATAAAAGCACTCATAGCAGCTGTATCCTTTTTTTTCTGGTCAATGTTGATCCTAGCTGTTTGTCATTGCAGGTGTCACTTTTGTTAAATCAGATTCTGTAATTGAGAAATTAAGGAGTGGTTTCATTGTTCCTTAGCCAGGTCTCTTTTGAAAGATATAAGTTTTTTTCATCTCAATAGGGCTTCCTGATTAAACAAAGGTCAAATGAAAAATAAATAAAACTGTTGCTGAATATTTTCTATATTATACAAATTTCATATAGATAAACAATATAAAATACTGCATGTGAATGCTACTTTTGTTATGGACAGCTTATTCAACGCATTTATCCCTCATCAGCCTTTAAAATTTGAATCTATGTGTTGTAACCTGTTAAAGAAATACATTGCAGTAATAAAAAAGAACATATTTAGCATGCATTAAAGTAGAACAGTGGTAGTAAACCCATCACTGAGAATCCACAGATAAGAAACACAGCAGCACTTATGTGGAAACATTTACACCTGAAATGGTTTAAATGCAAAGAAATGACAAACTTTTGATGTCATATGAAAAACATAACTTTAAGATGAAAACTTTTGCTGTCGTATCTTTTAAGCTGCTGAGATATCCAGACCTTTATCATGGACCTCACCCCTGAAACCATCTCCTCCCTGATCTCCACATTTAAAGGAGAGATCGAAGAATTTATCCCTGATTATAAACGTCAAGTGCATTACAGAATCATTTCAATTTAATATTATTTTAATGAGTATTAAAATGACAGGCCATGACTATAAAATCCATTAAATGGTGAAACAAGTTTCAGCTCTTTTGGCAGGTTTTTACTTTCTTCCAAACATGCACACATGGTTTATTAAAGTGTAAACACATAAAAAAGCTTCATTTATAATCACAGATATAAGACACAGTATCCATAGTTAGCTTTATAAAGGTAAATTCTGATGGGGAATAATAATGCAAATGAAATGCAGAGGGATCTTAGTGTGTAAAGCATTTTTTTCAAGCCAGACTTTTCTTACCTTAGTTTTCTCTTCTTATACAGGAAACAAACTCTCTCAGGCTGAAGTTTGTAATGTTTGGGGTTGTTGGTCAGATGTGCTCTGCAGCTAAACTTTGTGGAGATTGGAGGCCTGCAGCTCCTTCTCCCTTTAACACAGAGTTTATCTCCTCCCTCCACACGTCTGAAGCAGCAGGTTTGACTGTAGGATAAATGTAACACCCTCTGAGTGTGTGTGTCTGATGGGTTGGTGTGTGATGTGAGGTGATAAAGTATTGGCTCTGTGATCCTGGACTCATTAGATAAGGGTGGAGCTTGTGTGAAGCTTGTTGTTGATCTATTCCATCTGTATAAACACATAGCCATGACTATTGGTGACATTTTTACCTTAGTGTGTTAAAAATATAAGGTTACTAAAATGACCACCACCTCAGACGGATTTATCAAAAACGGTTTTTGTTTTGATGCCGTCAAGTCAAAGAAATACCAGAACTTTTTGACTGAAAAAGAATGCTGCCTTTGTATTTGTGGAGGGATTTTTTGGTTATAAATCCCTTTTTGTGTTTTTTAAAGGAGCATTTTTTTCATTACTTAAGAGGTTATCCCTCAAAGCAGCTGTCCTTTTTCCAAATAGATCATAGTTAACTTTGTAAACTTTTTTTAACAAAGTTACAAAGAATAAAATTACCATTGTAGTCAAGCTATACAGTCTCACACAAACTATACCATTGTTTGCTCAAAGTATAAAACAAGTCCAGGGTCAACTCAGACTCTTCAGTACAAGGAGTATAAAGAACACAAACACCCCCACTATCCCCAGAGGTGACTGAAGCATAAGAAAATGTGCGCGTAGGACACATGCACTAATAAGGGTATCCAAACATGGGCATTATGACAACACAAAAAAGAACAAACGCCTGAAAACCATGTTATGATTTTACATGTAACAGTTTAATATGAAAAAAAAGCAGAATATGTCAAAGTTATTTCTCTGTAATTTGTGAATGAACATTGTTGCAGTCGTGTTTAAACTCAATTTTGGTTCAATACTTTCATTTCCACATTAGAACAAGAATAATTCAGTTCAAGTAATAGTCACAAACTGTAGCTCTGAGTAAACGTGAACACTGTTGCAGTGCAAGTTAACTTTTAAGGATATATGTTTCAGTGTTTATCTCACCTAATGAAATGGATGGGCACTATGTGTGGAGCACAGCAAGTTCATTCTGGGTTTAATTTTGGAGACGGCCACTCTGAGATCATCCTCCACGTTCACACAAGATATATATTTATTTTTAATCAATATCAGGGCCAAGAAAATATTTTCACACAGGTATGTTGAGCAAACGGCGTTAGGACCTTAGATGTGGTCTGGGATAGCTGTGGATATTCCCTCTAAACTGAAATCATCTTGCGACCCCCCTCCAGCGTCTCGCGACTCCCCTGGGGGTCCCAACCCCCACTTTGGGAACCCCTGTCTTAACTGACCTCAGTCCCATAAAGGTTGAACGACTTTTTTATGTGACATAGCAATAACTGCATTCCCACCAGCACCACAATAACCCTGAACTTCTTCATCTCCCCCTCTTTCTCTTTTAGGAATTAGTCTTTCATGACTCTGATTTTTTCCATAATTTTGTAGTCTGACTCCTGGGTCTGCTCATGATGCCTTTTTTCTTTTTAAGAGATTATTTATATGCAAAAGTGAAACGAGAGTACTTCACTTTGCCATGTATTGTTCCAATTCAATATCTTTTAATGAGAAGTATTTTTTATTGGAAGTTTTCTATCAAGTAAGATATACCATATATATATATATATATATATATATATATATATATATATATATATTTACACAATAAATATACCCATAAATTCCTATTTCAGGCCATTAATGTTCAGTTTAGCACTTTAAGTGAATAAAAAAAGCATATGTTTGGCCCATTTAAGAAGAAAGAAACCACATACATAACGGGCTTTAGGACACTTTATTGAACAACAGTAAAAAAAAAAAAAAAAGAACAAAACGAACAAACAAAAAAAACAAAAAAAAACAAAACATGAGTTTCAGATGCTCTTTTGGCGTTCTCTTCTTCTCTTTGGTTTTGCTGTTCACCTGATTTCATGAAAACAAAAAGTGGAATAGAAAAACAGTATTCATGTCAGGTTTCATTAATCCAGCAGTACAGTTAGAAACCTTGTTTTTGCCAAAAAAAAAAAAGCTTCATCAGTGACTTCTACACAGTTACAAATCAAAAGGAAAAAAAAAAAAACTTTTACTCATGGTTCAGTGGGAAAAAAATGTAACCAAGAGATTCAAGTTCTGCAAAACCAGGTGAATCCCGACAGTGCTACAAGATCTTTAGACACAGATGCTCCAAACTGTTCTGGGTTTGTCTGATGGCAGAGCTTAAAAATGGAAATGTGTGGAAAAACTGCAACTCTTGGTACAAGATTTATCTTTTTTAAAAGACTTTGGGAACCATTTTGCATTTAACAAGATGAAAGCTGCAAGAACAAGGAAAGTCTTTTTCCTTTTACGCTCCTTCACTCCTGTCATTGATCTCACAACACAGAGCATTAAAAGTGAAGAAGGTACTGATAATTCACCAGGAAAGACTTGTAAATAGAATATATTACATGTAAGTGTGTTTAAATTAGTGCACAGTTACCGTTATGTCAGAGTTGTTCTGTTTTTGTTAACTTGAAAGAAGACTTTTAAATACTGGAGCAGGTGTCCTTCTGTAGAGACTGCATATGTGCACAACCTCTTTTCTTTTTTTTGTTGCACATTTAATAAAACGTAGAGAAGGAGAGTAGTTTGAGTTTTGAAAAAATGAAGGGTAGAACTTATGATGCATCACATGAGTATGATGTCTTCAACTCAAAGGCCACCCCTGCCTCACCAATGAGAGGTGAGCAGAGAGCTTCAATTTAAAATCTGACCACTAGATGTCACCATTTGATGTTCTCCTTTAAAGACACCGAGCTTCTCATCTGATAACTGTGGAGTCTGAATCCCACCTTCATAACCCTGAAGTAGCATCTTCTTAAATACCTTAACAAACAGATGAGGCTTTAAATTATTGTCTTGCAATCTGCAGCACTGCCAAACAGCTGAATTAAATGAAGGTAATAAATACATCAAACACACACAAGGAAAAAAAACACAGTTTGAACTGGCGTCACAAGCTTTTCAAAATAAGAGAACATGTAACAAAAAAATAAGAAAATCTGCAAGGTTAAAAATCCAACACAGAGAGTTTAGACCAGGAACATTAAAACCAGGAGGTGAAGATGACACATAATTATCAAACATTACGCCTTTGGATATTCAATTTGATGCACTAACTCTGCAAACTTTGATAAAAAAAAAAAAATCTAAATTTTGGTTGAAAACTAAAGAAAAACAATTATCCCTCATACTAAAACCAAAAAAGTCATTTCCCAACATCCAAACGCACCATGTGCCAATCTCTTATGTACACGGCAACACCTGCATTGATCAACAGTTTGATGTTGTTAATGGTAAAGTCACAGTTCTTAGTTTATTCCGTAACTTTTACTCAGATATTTTTTGAAGGTGTCTGGTTTGAAGTGGTCTAAAAGTCCATTTGCCAGTGATTCTCAAACCAATCAGGAGGTTATGATGAGGTATCGTTGACCTTTAGAAAAGTTTGAGGATGAGAAGTAAATGTGTGTAGCATGAACTGTCTGTGCCACACACAAACAAACACAAAAAGTGAAATCTTCAGAATGCTCTGCCATGAAATAATCGTAGTGTTCAAAAAGTAAACTGATACACAGTCTTTGATGAAGAAAAAAACCAAAAAGATCCTCATGGAAAAACCAAGTGGTGAAAGCCCCGACTGTACAGCCTGACAGAGGTGCTGTGACGGACAAAAGCAGCAGTCATCAGGGACGTATTAAAAAAAAAAAACAAAAAGAGAATGATACAGTGACACGAGGCAGGCTCAGTGCAGACTTCAAACAGTTCGGTGAAACAGCAGGCTGGAGGCAGGACTTGGTTCTTCCCATGTGGACACCGTGTGGATCAGTAGCCAACAGGAACTCTGGGATTGTTTCATGTTGCAAGTTTGCGTTCACTTGCTTCCTCACAGAAAAAAAAAAAGAAACACACACACACACACAGAAGAATTAGCTTCACTAATTTTGTTCAGTCATGTAGCATTTCATCATTTCACACTTGAAAAAAAACGTCATTTTTTCGTAAAGAAGCTGATGATTCTTAGATTCCTAGTTTGGGCCTTTAGTCGTTTAACCCCTGTGAAGCCTGACCTATCAAAAAATAGTCTGAAAATTCAATTTTTTGTAACAGTGGTATTTATAAACCCAGAAAACACTTTTTTTACAGCAACTATTTCAATGTTATTCTTGCTGCAACTTCTTGAAAATCAAGCAATGATTCTCCTGTAAATCTGTGAGAGGATAATTTCGTGAACGCAGACATTTTGAAAAGGGCCAAAATACAACTTCAGCCAACTGTAGTGATGTGACAATCCTCAAGGTGGTAGAATATGTTTTTACAAATATTTTTAACAGGTTTTTAAAGAAACGATTTATTATGTTGTTGAGATAAAGGTCTTTGAACTCATATGACAACATTGCACTGCCAAAACAAAAAAAGGCTGAAATCCTAAATGTGACATCCACATCCAAAATAACTGCAAGAGCCATATTCAAAATATTTTAAACACAAAAAATACCCCCAACACACTGCACCACCTTAATGAAGCTAATATCAAACACTAGTGTGCTAACCCGCTAATACAGCTTTGTGATTGCTACAATGGTAACCATGGTGACCATCTTAGTGAGCATTGTAGCATCTCTAAATGTTCAAATAAACAGGTAAAGATGTAATGTATTTTTTTTGTTTGGGAGGGATGCTTGATAATATCAGCCCTCTGATATTACTGGCTGATGTTGAAAAGCACCTCAAGTAATGATCCTTCACATCTTGTCACTATTAAAAGGGTAGGACCTTAAGTCTTGAATTCATGCTGTGAGTACTAAGCAGAAACTTTCAGGTTTTTTGTAATGATATAGAAAAAATTTAAATGATAAATAAATAAAATTGATAGCAGGACTGAAGGCCAATCAAATACAAATTACAAAAATATTTTCTCAACAGGCAACAGCTTCAGTATAGGTAAAGTGGAAGGTTTTAATGTTCTTATGATTGTTTAACAAGTGCCTGGTCTTACCTCTTTCACTGCACGTAGCTCAGCAATGAAAGACTCTAAGCCATGAGCTCGTTATCCTCTAGTTTCTTGCTCTCTTCAGTTGATCCGACCTCCTTCTCATTAGTTTTCCAGCTTCCTTGTCTGTAGAAATAAAAAAAAACATTGCATGAACTTCTGGCATTTATTGCCTGTTACAGAGGGCCAAGCACTAAAATATCACATATCTCCCTGTGAAGACTGACACCTGCTTCAGATACTATCTTTTATCGATCTTTAACCTGTTTGTTTCATTACATACATTACGTTTTATGTTTTGTTCCATAAAGGGTGATAACATCTGAGAAACATAAGAGGGCCAGTATGTTGTCACACCCGTCTTTAGTGGCCGGAGCAAAAAAGACACAACTGAAAGCCATAAATTGTCGGTTTCCTTCACTCTGAGCACAAACTGATATTTGTATTTCCTCATCTCATTATGCAGACAGGCCCACACAGGAACAGTCAATTCAGATAAAAGTATTCAGCATTTCATACACAAAACTAGAATTCGAAAAAGATATTGGTGCATTTGTGGGGATAAGATGATAAGTGTTATTTACTTCTGTCAGTGGTGATAATGTTCTGCCCAGGGCTGTTTCTAGGATTTGTAAAGCTCAGAGGCAAAGGCTCTAGAACATTAAGGGCTGTCACACACTGGCAGATATGACAAATATGACCAACAAAAACACTCCACATTTGACCTGATATGACAGGAACACTATTATCTTCGAATAGAGAATTATATTTTTAGAACTAACATTTATCATAATGAACGATCCTTATTGACCTTAATTCTTTTTTTATCTTTATCATTAAGTTCTTTCTTTCATCGTTCTATTTCATATCTTGCACTGTCTCTTTAAGGTTGCTCAGGGTGACAGTGTTTTGACATTGATGTAGATGGCCATCAGTTCGATGTGCTTTTTTTCTACATTGATGAAGCGTCATGAAAGACATCACGACGCATGATTAAAAGTTGTCACATGCTCTCTCTTCCCCACAGCCCTGAGGTATGATTATATCAAGTGTATAGTTAACGCTGTAGCAGTTCACATTAGAAAAGACAGATGTTTTTATATTCTCTGTCATTCTCCCTTGACTGCTCTGCTGATTTTCTTGTTTACAACTTGAGCGGCTTAACTCGGCTTTAGACCTAAAACCAGAGGTTTTAAAAGCACTTAACTAACAAAATAGAGAAGAAAAAGCCCCCACTGCAACCAGTGTTAAGTTGTTCAGTTGTTATCTGACACTTTAAGCGCACTGGTTAGAAAGGTAGAGTGAGCTGCAGAGCTGTCTGCAGCGGTGATTTTCATCCACTGCACACAGGCACAGAAGGGCAGACATGAAACATTCCCTGAAGCCATCAGCAACGACTCAATCTCACACTGGTCATTGACTAAACAACAGTAAGTTATTGTATGAAAACAATGTGAAAATGCGTTTAGTTTTAAAGGCATTATTTGAACTGGCCCATGCGTTGTGAACAGTCAGCCAGCTCACTGGTGTTTGGGCCTCCTGCTGTAAGATCCACATGCCAGGATTCAAACAGTCTTTACCTTGAATTCTTCATGTAGAGCCAGTAGATGAGACCGACCACGGCAGCAGCGATGAGAAGCCCGATCACTACGCCCACAACGACCTTTGATTGGTCCTCTGTATTTCCCTCAGAGTCTGAGAACAGACAGCAGAGAAGATGAAGAGACTCAGACAGCGTCACCACTGTGTCAAACCTTACACTGCATGTTTCAGTGATAACATTTCATTGGTTTGTAGTCAAATCCAAACTGAGAACACAGAATCTAAACACATCGAAGCCCAGAATGATCGGTTTAACTGTGCGCTGACATTCACAGATGGTCACACTTAGTGTTGACATACAGTTTGTTCACATGACTCAGGATTCAGCACAGACTTTAGATTGTGACGAAGCAGCTACAGCTCACTTCAGCGTGAGAAAATGTTAGTGTGGAAAAAATAGAGCAAGCAGGCATTAAAGTGGTTTGAAGGTTATTATGTGTGAAGGCTAAACTCAAAAAAGAGAAAGTGAAACTGAAACTTTTAGAGATTAATTGCATTTGTCCATTTCCATTGGCCATACAAACTGGATAAAGAAATGAACAATTAATGTCATGCAAAATATAATCATTGTATTATACATTGTGATTACTACTGTCATGAGCACCCCAAAGTATATAAAACACTTTTCATGTCTCTGTCACATTATAAAATAAGTTCCCATGACATCTGGATTTACGATACGACTTCTAACCAGTTCACGGATGACAGGAAGAGAAAATGATATCTTACCTCTTTTCTCAGTGACCTCCTTAAAAACTGAAATAAAATATAAAAACAAATTAGAACAAATCAAACAAAGAAAGCCAAGAAGAAAGCGACACTGCAGGGATGAAAAAAGGAGAAAAGCTTGTGCAAGTGCAGACTCAAAAAATGAGCTCTAAAGGTTTGTTGGTGGCGTTTTAAAACACGAAAAGCATTGACAAAGCCAGGTTTAGGGATTTTATGGGGAATAAGATAAAGTTCCCAACTAAATAAATGTAAATCCAATCAAATCATGGGAGACAGTGAAAGAGATGACAAATCAGAGACAGGTCAGTACGATCTGAAACTGTGCTCTATGAAAGGTTTAGTGATGGTTTGTCACACTGGAAAGCTGAGAAGCAGGAGTTGAGTGTGCACCTGCTCTCATGACTTTTACTGTTCCTTACCTGAAGACACATTGATGGTCCTAGAGTCTTCTCCCAGTTTGTTGGTGACAGTGCAGGTAACGGTCAGGTTCACACTGGGGATCACAGTGATTTTATGGACGGCTTTGCCACCTGAGTAAGAGCTCTCCTCCTGGACACACAATAAAAGTTCATCAGAGACGTCAGAGCTGTTGAACAGAGATCATTCCAACTGTTCTCATTCTTATTCCTTATTAATTTGTACCTTTTATCACTACTCTGATATTCTTCATTGTCTAAACGGCAAATGTAATGACCAAATCTGCCTCTGGGGTAATTCAAGTATTACTGATCTTAATATCAGAAATATGTCCTGTTTTGTTAGGTATTCCTTCTCTCCATAATTTTTGCAGACACAAACAGCTGTTGAAGCTGATGAACTGCAGATCAGGTGGAGAGCAGCTGATGCTGTCATCAGACACTATTTCATGTGAAACTCAGGAAAAATATATTTCCTCATTCTTTCTCTTCCTGTCTTCATGTTCTTGAATCTGTAAACTTCTGGAACAAGCTCAGCTGTGAGTGTGGGATGTATGGTTAAAACTACATGAGCTGTACACACTGTAACCTCAGTGTCATTGCCCTCGGTGATGTAAGAAGAGCGTCTGTCTTCTTATCAGCCTGTGGTTCTTTGGATGTGAGATTCTCATCCTACATGTGAAGGCATTTTGTCCCTGTGGGTTTGAGAAACTTCCTGTAACACACTGAGCCATGCTGCTTCTTTCATACAGTGCTGACACTCACGTTTGTGTTGTTGATGCTCCACTGGAAACGGGGCTCTGGTACTCCTTCAGCCTCACAGGTCAGGACTTTGAACTGAGCCTCTCCAGCTCGGTGTTTGGTTAAACTCGTGATCACGGGCTTCCCTGAGGAGAGTCAGAAAATCAGCTCAGTTAGCCCCCGTGTAGACAGAAAGTGTATTTTTATCCTGTATTACTCTTTTTATTTGAACAGTGAAGATACAAAAGCAGCAAAAACTTCATTTTACACTGTCAAAATTGTTTACACTGAGGAGAAACTATGACTGAATTCACCAAATATTGCTCCCCCAAGCTCTTTCCAGAAAAACCTGTAGAATCCTGATGGAGTTGAATTTTACCCTCCAGCTTTAAGAGCAAGTTTCATTGTACTCTGTTGAAGAAAATCTGTTCTAAATAGAGACTCTTCTGGATTTTAACCAAATATAATAAGATAAGGATTTATATTCTTCATTTCTAAAGCTAAAGAAAATGTTAATCTTAAATTCAAAACAAGCAAAGTGGAAGACTAAATCATCTGAAAAAAATAGCCTTGTAAAATCAGGATTTTTAACTGATATTTCAAATGACACAGGTATTCTGAACACTACACAACAAATAAAACAGACTTTGTTTATCTCATTTCCCTTCCTCTTTTTAAGCTCTGACTGCTGCAGACTTAGACTGATCGAAACGCAAAGAAACAGTCAGAGACAGGAAGTAAAACTAATCCAGACACACAGGGATCAAGAACTTAAATACACACATGCAAAGAAGACGACACAGATCACGTATCTTGACTAAGCAACAAAGAAGACTGAGCTCTAACCTATAACTAATGTTAAAAATCAAACACAACTAAACAAAACACACACACACACACACACACACACACTGACTCACCTTCCACGGCCAGTTTGAAGCTCTGACGACGTGTCAGTCCGTCCAGAGAAAGTTCACAGGTGTAGGCTCCTGCATCAGCGTAGCTCAGCTTTTCAAACTCTGGCTCCGACACTGGCTTTCCATCCTGAAAGCAGAGTCACAATTTAGAAATGTTCAATATCACCTTTTTCAGACTGATACCAGTACAAGTACTCCTTCTTGGGTAAAATTAAAAATGGCAGCTGTGGTTGCCAGGGAAATTTCATGAAATATACAGTAAAATTGTAGATAACTTTACAGAATAACCCGTGAATTCTACATTTTAGAACTGTAATTACTAACAAAAATAATAACGTAAAAACTAGTCAAATCAAATGCAATTTTTTGCTGAATAAGCATGGAAAAAACTACAGCCACAGCTACAACATCCTACTTCGGTAAAACTTGAGGTTTGTCTTGCATAACAATCAACAGATTCATACTTTAAGTTTCAACATGCACAAACTCTATGACTGCAGTTTTACCCAAATAATAATACAGTAAAGTTTAAAGTTTTCAGACATTGTCAATATTACAGTTGTTTAAGGTCAAAGTTTTCTCCAGTGTCATACTTAACTGTTATCCAATGTATTTGATACGGTTAAAGAAAATGTTAGGTTTTATGGTCCTTAATTGTCACTTTTGTTGCTGTGTTTTTTTATTGACCTTTTTTTTTTTACAGTGCACTTTTGATACAAAACATTTTAATTACCACCATAATAGATCAATTTCAAACACCTCTCTCTGGGTTTATGATTTGTTTGTAGTAAATTAACAAAAGTGCAAAATAAAACTCATGACTCTTAGAGTTTTAGTTCTTTTTTAAGAGTACTTAAGTGCAAAATAAAACAGTCATTTAACTCTTCCTGAGTTTTATTCAAATGTGCAAAATCAAAGCACAAAGTTAGGACAAAGCTTTAACCTTTGAGCTGCTTAACTGTCTAATCCTAAGATTTTTTTTTGTGTAACACAGGCTGGCATCAGCAGCGTCACAAGTACTCGATACACTGAAATAAGACTGGCACCAGCCTGATACCGAGCGGCAACCTCCGGTCTGAAAAAATGAGACTGCATGGAAGTGCTAAAAAGCTGCTGTTCCTCCAGTGACCACTTGAGGCTGGCTCCAGAAGCACCGGAAGTACTGTATTAGCAGACGGGGAAAAGGCCATTTTCAGAGCCGAAATCGGCGTATTTAAAGCCTGGTACAAACTCTGTCTCCCGTCTGGATCGCTAATTGTGCTAACGGCACACACTGTGAGGGGGGTGAATTTTTTTCTAACTCGGCCGTTTGGAAGAAATTAGGACTAAGAGCTTGTCCAATCAGAGCCACAGCTCAGATCACATGACTGACGGGTGCCCAATAGCTGTGAGTTTGGGCACTCGTCACTCGTCCCATTTCCAATATGGCCGCGCCCGTCGTTTAGCCTCAAAACAGAGCTGCAGTAACAGACGGGTGACGTCACGGAGACTACGTCCATGTTTTATACAGTCTATGCCTGATACTGATACCTGTAACAGTTTGGGCCCATCCCTATCATAAATATTAGTCAGTGACTCCTAAAGCAAAGTGAGGACCTACCTCTCTTAATCAGGATCACAACTAACAACCATGAGAGCCTTGTTACTCAGGGTTTGCTACTTCCTGGTTTATTGACCCCATGATAAGAAGCACAGTATCTTCTCATCCTAATTTACTCTAAAATCAAGTGATATCTCGGCAACATACATCCAATTTTTGCTGCATTTTTGTCGAATGATTTTAACATATTTAATCTGTAAATGCAGCATGTGTTTGTGGGTTAACCTGAGCTCTGTAACTCTATCACCACATTACCTTTGTCCAGGACACTTCAGGTTCCCCTGAGGCTTTTTTCTCCACCTTCACTGCCAAGGCTTCCCCAACTTTCTTCACAACGTCACCAGAGGGACTTAGACTCAGGTCCAGGTCTGAGGATCAGACATGACAAGAGTTAACCACACTAAGACGTGTTTACTAAAACCTGAATTCAAGAAGAGTAGACAAGCAGAAGATGAAGTGGTTCTCCCTCCAGTAATGATTCTGTGAGCTCAGGCTCTAAACATGAGAGGACATGAGTACTCACAGCTAACAGCAATGCTCTGGACGGCCTCAATCTTCTCATCGTTGGTCAGGGAGCATTTATATTCTCCTGCATCCTCTCTGCTGATGGCTGTCAGAGTGAAGGAGTCTGAGTTTTCCACCAGAGTTTTCTGGTCCTGAACAGAGAAGATGAGAGGAAAAGTTACCTCAGGCGCTCAAACTGGAGTCTAAGCTCATGTCTGACATTTATTATGTCTTTTACAGCACAGGAAATAAGTAGGATTGTTTCTGACTGTAGAGATTTTCATTATTTCATAAAGAGTATGACTATCAGTGGATGATATGGAGTGGTTCATGCGTCCCCTCTGACTGACCTTGATGTAGAAAAAGAAGGAGCTGGGTGGGGGGTTCCCATCAGCTTGACACTTCAGCGTCACATTGTCTCCCTCCACGAATGGGCCCTTTGACATTATCTCAAGGCTGACCTTCTCTGAAGGATCTGTGAAGAAATATAAGAATTATAACATCATAGTTGTTAGAAAAAAGGAACAAAAAGAAGAGAAGCTCCACATTAACTTATTAAATAGATCACCACCAGTGGATGAAGAAGGATTAAAGCAGCACAGATACATTATTATTATTATTATTATTATTATGATTATGAAATCCTGAGCATCAGCATTGTTGTGGCTTAGCATTTCAACATCCTGCATTTGTTGAAAGGAAATGCCCCTCCAGTTATTATTACTATCTACCTATCGAAACTTCATGTCTAAGGTCAAACTGGACCTTAAGCCTTACAGTGCTGTATGATGACAGTATAACCCAGAGTTACACACAGGTAAAGGGAGGTCAGGTAAAGAGTTGAACACTCACAGTGAACAGGGAAAGGTTCCAGAGCCGTCTCCTGCTCTTTCTTCTCATGTGTGGACACACAGACAAAGACTGCACCCACGTCCTCCTTGGTGGCTGTGTACTGCAGCATGGACGAGGTGGTGGAGAGGCCTGTGGCTGGATCCAGCTTCATGCTTGGGGTGATCACAACAGCTGCAAAGGGAGGGGACAGAAAGTCACGTTTTAATATGTACAAGAAAGGAGGGCTGGATCAACCAGGTCAGTCTTTACTGTCCCTGATACATTTGGAGCAGCTATGCTTGAGCTCATAAAGTGTTAAGGAGTGAAACACAATACAGTTATCTTCATGGCACATCCCATTTTCATTTACAGCTGTCTAACCTTTCCAATGCTAAATGTGAATGTACCTTTCCCATCTGCTTCCAGGGGCGCTCCATTCTTCTTCCATGTGATTGTAGCTGAAGGGTTTGCATCTGCAGCAACACATGTTCCCACCTTTGAAAGAAAGACAGGTAAAAGATAAAAATGTTTGATTTCAAACAGTTTCATCACTAAGATACTAAGAATGAGAGAACTGTACTTGCTAATTTTTTTGCATCACTCTCTACTTTGGCAAATAATCAATAACTTGTTCCTAGTCCCTGGATGAATAGTAATTAATGTGTGCTTATCTAAACTTATCAAAGAATAAACTGTTGATGGCAGAGATAATATTTGCACATTTGCACCTGTTGTCTGTCCAACATGAGTCTGGTTCTATCCGGGGTTTCTGTCTGTTAAAGGGAAGTTGTTCCTCCATTGTTACCTGCTAAATGCTGCAGAGCTCTGTACTCATGGTGGGTTACGTTAAGATCAAACTTTTTTTTTTCTTGTTTTGTTTTTCACTCTGTTTATAAAATAAAAACTTATTCAATGTACAGGTCTAGACAGGCTCATGTTTTTCAAAGGTGTCTTGAGCAAATGTTTGTTATAATTTGGCGCTTAAATAAAAATTGGATGATAAGTTGATATTTCCTTTATTTTTAGATTGACCACTCTTTTCATTTTTAATACCCTTGGAATATTCTTAATTTAATCAGAAGTGGGGTTTAGATGGAGTAACGTTCATTGTACTTCAAGAAGCATGTGTCATAACATCTCTGACAAACCCAGAAAAACACAGATTTAAACCCTGTCGGTGTGTTTAATTTTCCTCTTTGTCACAGGATGTGGTCGATAAACTGCCTTCTGATTGGTCGATCAGAAGTTCCTCTTTTACCGATATCCACTCTGCAGAGTCACAGGGTCGGTCTTTAGTTTAATAAAGCACATAATGGCTCACAGGGTGCACAGAGACACACGTTATCTCCTCATCACTCTGCACATCTTAATCACTGGTGCATGTTTACTTTAACAAAGTATGGAAAATAAGCTCTGTATACCTTTCAAACAATCATTCCATCCCAGCTGTGATAAAATCAACAAACTGAGGGTATTTCCTGATCTAACTTCTGTTAAGTGATGTGGAAACTCTAGCAAACTGTGAAAAAAAGCTGAGGGAGGGTTTTTTGTCTCCAATCTTTGCAGTTTCATGAGGTAACAAGCTCATAAGAAGATAACTGCTAAGGGAAAGTTGTTTTGTTGAGCTCTGGCTCTCTTTTGCTCTGGTTACTTTAGCTGAAGACTGTGGTGCTTCTTACCGTCACAGGTTTGTCCTTCTGTAGCGCTGCAGGCTTGTCCATGATCTGCACTGAGGTTGGTTTCTCTGCAGACAGACAGACAGAGAGAGAGAGACAGTGTTAGGAGTACCCAGTGATTTATTCTCTCTGATATGTTGTGCAAACTCTTCAGACTCACTGTGAACAAGGACAGCAGTCGGGAACTCCATGACGTTGGTTTCTGACACCACCATACATGTGAACGTCTTCTGGTCTTTGAGCGTAGCCCCGCTGATGAGAAGGCTGTAGGAGTCGTCGGTGCTGACCCGCCCGGCGTAATCATCTGTGGCCTGCACCGTGGCCGTTTCACTGTGAACCTGCTTGATCAACAGATCTCCAGACGAGCCGTCGTCTTTCTCCTGAAGCAGGACGGCAAAAGACAAGATGTTTACTCATCACAGGTTCAAACAGGGAGGTTCCAAAACTTTTCAGGCGGCACACTTCCTTCCACCTCCCAACTCAGCTGACACACCCCCAATGCCCAAAACATAAAAAACAAAAGAAAGAAAAGGTGTAATCTTTATAGCCTGGTCCTACTACACTTTCTCCTGCTTAATTTTTCAGCCTGGTGACTGCACAGCTCTTAGTTAAGGTTTCTTTCTTGGCTGTCCTCTTCCTCACAGATTTTCTTCCCGACAGACTCCGTGTTTTCAACCAGTTATGCATTTTAGTAAATTATTGTCATTACTATCACAACAAGTGAGCATATAGCTAGGGGAAAGCCCAATGCATTTTGGGTATTTCTTATAAATTTAAAAAAAAAAAAAAAAGTTTTTTAATCAAAAGTTACAAATAATTTCTGTGAAAGAATTTCAATCTTTTAACTGTTAACCCCTAATTAAAAAGTGTTTAGCTCATTTATCTAATTATTCATGTATTGATTTCTTGATGCAATATAAACCATGGTGCTCAGCTGCCATTACACTTTCGTCACGCAACCCCTAGAGGCAGCTCACCACAATCTGGGAATCCCTGCTCTATGGCAACGACGTAAAACAATTGAGACTAAGCAAAGTGACAGTCAAGAAGCAGTTTTTGAATCTGTTCGCTGTTTTATTTGTAAGCTGTAACAACAGGCACTGATGACACCCCCTGCCCACTTCTCTGGTTAATTAATGCATGCATGCAAACAGAGGCAGTGGAATCGTAATTATCAAACATGTTTGATATTTACATCTTCAGGTTGGACAGTTTTAGACATGGTTAGGGGCAGTAAAATAATGGGCCGTTAACACAACATCAGTTGAAGGATTAAACACAAAGGTATCGTTACGTTTCCGCTTCTCATTTACACAGAACCTGCATTTTTGCTGACCTAAAACAGAAACTTTTGAAAGAGGCCTCTGGGTGGGTTTTCTCTGAAACACCGTGGCCATCTTTGCTGTGCAAACCACAAACCAGAGTTTTTGGTTGAAGCGCTACGGTCACGCTGCACTTTGCACACCTGGATTATGCTTCCACTGTGGCATGTTCATGGCCATGTGTCATGACAATGGTTCAGAGGCTCAAACAGAGGTGAGCTGATTATCTGGCGCATATAAAGACTGTTTCTTCGCTGATTGCCTTTCAACAAAATGAGTATGTTGCACTATTTCTGCAATCAGAGAAGAAGCATTCTTTATATGCCTGATAACTAGCTCACCTCTATTTAGGCCTATGAACTGTTGTTATGAATACAGCTCCTACAGTTGTATCGCCACCTACAGGTCTGACATGCATACAGCAGTGTTTCCAGTTCCTCAATGTTTCTGTATAAATTCAGATGTTTTTCTCTATTATTTTTGGTCTTTTTTGGGGTGAAATGTTTTTAAACACATTTGAGAATGATTTGTAAAAGCCCTGAATCAGGTCTTTCAATAACAGAGGAAGGAAAAATCTGAGCTTTAATCAGGCCTAAAAGTGTCAACCTCACTTTTAGTTGACATTTGAATAAAGAGTTGGTGGCTAAGTTTTACTACAGGGTTTGAAGAAGTACTGCAGTTCTAACCAGACAATGTGGTTTGTGTTTTTAAAGCCGGGTTGTGTGAGCTACTTGTCAGCTTTGACTGAAGTTTACACACAGATGATTCTGACAGCTGGTTCAGAGAGGGGATGGAGAACTCGAACAGAGATAGACTGCAAACACTGCAGAAGGTTAAACTACCACATGATTTCACTAATTTTGTGGTGTTTGTTCCCCCTCTCTTCCTCTGTCTGTTTCTTCCTCTCCAGGAGCTGCTCTCCCTGATCCACATCTTTAACTCGGCCACTCTCTGAGCACACCTGAAGCAGTACATGTCCCTGAATAGAGGGCTCTTTCAAGGCACGGTGAAGTATTTAAATGATTTGCATCAGCACTGGTGTTTTGGTTGGAGTTTCCCAGCAGTAGCAGACTCATGTGCCAAGCCACATGTCTACAGCAGCTGAAAGCCTCACTTCTGTTTCCCAGCCAAGAGCCAGGCAGGGTCCTCTGTGGGTAACACTGACCTCACACAACCCTACTTAAAAAAAACAAACTGTCTTGAAATCAAAGTGTAAACACATGGCTGAAATATACCCTGTTGGCATTGTCATCTTCGCTGTTTGTGTTCTGTGTTCAGTGTTCAGGGTTCATTCTACTCACATATTTCCATTTGACAAACATCAGGTCCTCTGGTGGAGAAGCTCCACCGTTACATGGTACTACAAGCGTCTCTCCGTATGAGCCAGTGACACTTTCTGACGCCCGCACTGCAACACAAAAGAAAAGAAGATTCTGTTAGTGACAAACATTCAGTAACAGCTCATAAACCGACACAGATGAAGTCAGTCAATCCAGTTCATGTTAGTCCTCAGCACAGCTACCTTAAAATGATAAGCTAAAGTTTCAGGATGGAAAACATACAACCTCAGAGCTCAATCTAATCTGCTCTGAAACACTATTTTAGCTGCTGTCTCTTTAAGGCTTCCCCCTTCCCTCTGATTGGCCAGCCCTCTGGAGGCTTGTTTGGGTCTGAGCCACAGGTAGACCTCGGTGTTTGAGACCCATCCTTCTGTGCGTCATAAACAAGTAAAGTGATGATCTCATTATTTCAGCCAGTCTCAAGAAGATCTAGTGCTTTTTCTTAGCATGGAGCATTTTGATGAGTTTACAGACAGATTCAGTGATTTCTACAACACACCATCCCTTTCTTTAATTAACAGCTTAAGTCATAGTTTCAAGATTTTTAGGAAAAAGAATAAACTGAACCAAAAAAGAGTAAACTAATGATTTAGGTCAGTAGAGTACTAAGGGAAAAACAGGATTATCTTTTCAGTGAGCATGTTCACCATTTTACTAGAGGTGGGGAGCTTCCTCAAGAGCTGACTTTGGTGAAAATGTCCTTTTCCTAAAATAGTGACTTGGGTTATTCGTGTAAGTGGGCAATGATATGAATATATAGAGGTTTGAAAATCTGCACGTTTATCACAAGCATCAAGCATTGTGACTTTATATCCATGTTTAAGATATGAAAAAGCAGAATACCCCCTCTATAATTTTTTGAAATCATGTCTTTAGATCATGGATCTGTGGCCTCTATTCAGCGTTGACAGCAGAGGGAACAGGGGAGTAATTACGGAGCGAACTGATGTCCACACAGTTAACTGTTAACAGTACTCAAACACCATGAAGGACAGAGATCTGCTGGTAACTGACAGTAAATTATGTAAAAAAGACTAAAGTGAGTTAATGCAATCCTTAAAATTGAATGATGCCCCCTCTTAAGTTTGAGAGTAGAGGTCAAGTGATGTGGGTCAACCCTTGTGCTTCTTGTGCGACAACTTCAACTTCAACT
Source organism: Thalassoma bifasciatum (assembly GCA_008086565.1). Taxonomy (NCBI): domain Eukaryota; kingdom Metazoa; phylum Chordata; class Actinopteri; order Labriformes; family Labridae; genus Thalassoma; species Thalassoma bifasciatum. The sequence goes on along the minus strand of RPOG01001628.1, from coordinate 107,308 downwards.
TCAAATCATAAACCGTTTCCTATTAGAGAGAGAGAGAGAGAGAGAGAGAGAGAGAGAGAGAGAGCAAGAGAGATTTGTGGCAGGTCTGTTCAGAGCACACGTATACACACAGAAAAGACTGTTTGTATGGAGCCAGCTAAGACCAAATGTTATCTCAACAGCAACCATACTCCACCATGGATAATTTTTCTTTCAACAAAGCTTAGACACTGTGGATTATTTTTTAATATCAAAAGCGTGAAAAGAAGATTTGCCAGCTCGTAAAATTTGCTGAAATCCTCATCCACTCCTTCACCAGCCTTTCCCCCAGAGAAACTACTGTAACAGCCTCCTCTCCAGCCTTCAGCCTTCCCCGTGATCACCTCTAAAAGCTACAGTATATTCAGAGCTCAGCTGTTTTAGAGCTCATATCATGCACTTCCTCCAACTCCCCATTCAGCAGCATCAGAATCCACTTCAAGATCCTCCTCATCTCCCACAAAGTTCTCAATAATCTCGATCCTCAGCCCTGATCCACTTCCTCAGAAGCCACGCCCCCATCTCACCTCCTCCGTTCATCAGACACTGACCTCCTGACCCCAAACTCTAAGGCCAAGTACTGCACCAAACATCCACAACTTTCACTCACTTCCCTCTTTGAAAAGCCAACCCAGAACCCAGATTTTCAGAATAAAAGCCTGTAAAACACAACACCTCTATCCCTCATATTTGCTTCAGATTAACTCTACATCTGTCCTGCTTATAAAGTACATGGCATAATATTTTCTCCAATTTTTGTTTCTCCTTTTTAGTAAAGATGTTTCCAATATGTCAGACATAGTTAATTACTAATGTAATATATGGTATGATAGAGCTTATTTACATAAAAGTACACCTCTTTTGTGAGTAGGAAAGGCAGAATTTTTTTTTTTTTCACCAAGGTTAACTTCAGAGGCACACATGTTGATGTATTTTCACAGACAGGCTTATTTCAAAGTGTAGGCAAGATATTGTTTTGAAATTTCCTTTTGTAATGGCAGCAAGATGCCGTCAATTTAAAAAAAAACCAAAAAAAACCCACATAATTTAATAACATTAGCCATGACTCATTGTACATGGAAATGGCATAGCATGGAACCATCCATGTAATTTTCAATCAATTATATGAAAGAAAACCAAAGTTATGACGAATATATGACAGGTTATTGACCTGTTAAATATTCCAACATTGTATCTTTATAATTAATTTCCAGTCCTGCACCACAAAGTGAGCAACTCAGCATTTAACAGTGGAAGCAATGTTGTGGCTACAGACTCCATCATGGAGTGTTTTACAGAACAACTGAGAATAAAAGTGGTGCTCAGTCTGATGCTGGGTAGAAAGGAAACCTTCAGGCCTGTAGAAGAATTCTCCCACGGTTTGGCGCTAACAGGTCTGAGGTTACAGATAGTGCTACAGTCAGCTCTCTGCTCTGACATGTTTGCAGACGAGCTAAAGAATGTTAGAAAGACGAGGTCACATGCACACAGACACAGATATCTGTGAACTCATGTACATGTCTATATCTGATATCGATCGTTCAAACATGATCTACCCAGCAGCCTTACCTGATGGTCTGTGATGTCACATGAAAGGCTCTGAATCTCATGTGTGACTACAAAAATCCGTTTTCAGGACATGATATCACATGGGTCCATGAAGCACTCAGCCCTCAGTGTTGTACTATAAACCTGTGCTGAGGTGTAACTCTCCTCTCCACAGCTGGAACTAATGGTCATGCTACCACTGATCTTACTGATCGATTATGTAGAGCTACACTTTTCACTTAGCTGCACCTCTTCTAGCTTTAAGAGCTAACATACAAGAGAGTGGAGGGATGTCCTGACCAGAATGTGTGTGCTTTATCATTAAATAATAAAATAATCAATGGGATATTGATCTGGAAGTCCAGCCGAACACATTTACAGCACTATACCGGAACTCTCCAGGGACACATGCTTCAAACACAGCAGAGTCTGTTACTTTAGCTTCAGCAGCTGAGGTTAAAAGGTCAGCAGAGTAGAAATATTTCCATCCATCAATTAATGTTTATATAATGTTATCCCAGACACTTTACAAAAACATTTACGGGTCTAGACCTGCAAACTTCACATCATTAACAGAGACTCAGATAAGATCCAGTGCTCTCACGCTGACACTGTATATTCTATAAGTTGTTCCTGTTGAACAGCTCTGTCTCCTCCCCTACAGTGTGTGTGTGTGTATGTGTGTGTGTGTGTGTGTGTGGGGGGGGGGGGGGGGGTATGTGTGTAGGTGGGTGTTTCCTATATGATGCAGGTGAGGCCTCTGATTGGTCAGTTTGAACAGGATGGCTGCTCCCTGATTGGATGAGGTCAGACTTCACTGTTTTTGAACCTCAACTACTGCAGCAGTTTTTTTGTCTGCTTTTCCCTGTTTAGGTAAAGTTTTGGTCATTTATTCAAGTTTTCTTTCAAGGAGGATCAGCTGACATTCTTGTGTATGTTTTTGGTGTGTGATGAGCACCAACTGTAGCTCCAAGATGTTAAAAATAAAGTGTTTTTTCATGCTCTGAAGCTGGAAAGACATTTGTGTTGGTTTTTAGCCAACAGCAGGCATGGTTGGCATGTCTGACTCTGACCTTTGACTCTTGGGCATCGAAGCTCAACCGCAATAGCACAAGGAAACAGAGCGCACTTAAAGCGGGTGTGTTTCTGCAGGCATGCCTATGCCAATCACCCTGTCATCACAGGAGCAGTTTTAAATCTCATCGTAGGAGCTGTGTTTTCACAGCAGGTGAGACACACACACAGTGCAGAGGATGACTAATGTATATGAAGTATGTAAACTAAACAAACGAATGAGTTTTTCATTATATCAGACTCTTCAAGGAGATTCTGGAAACAAGGGATGACAAAGTGACATATTTCTTTCAGTCCAGTCCCTGTCACAGGCTCCTCTGGATCAGCACACTCAGACTTTATGGCTCACATTAAAAAAAAAGAAATCCTCTACAGTTGCATTTCCTCTTTTGTCAGCTGGATTTGAAGGGGAACAAGGCCAGTGACTTGTGGTGCGGGGTCAGAACGGGGCCCCCTGACTCCCGTTCAAGTAGTCCGGGTCCTGCATGGTTTAAATTACTACCTTTGACCGCCAACATGATATCTTTGGGCAGATGTTTTGTGAATTCCTTTCAGCGCTCTCTATTTCATGCATGCAAAGCATTTCAGTATATATATTCACACTGATGTTTTCAGGTTTTCCACTTTTCTTTTGTTTTCACCATGATGTTAATGGGTCATTTACAAATAAGATTTTTGAATGGGCCATTTTTAAAATTCTAAGAATAAGGATATATATTTGGCCATCGCTCAAACATGTAGAATGTAGTGTATGCATGCACTTAATCCCAGTCCAAGATTTTTAAAGTTGCATTAAAAGGAAAGCTTTAAAAAAAGTCATTTGGGGCAACTGTATTTTTTTCAAAAAATAAATGTATTTCTTCAACATTACTAATGTTTCAACAAGACGGACAGGCTTATAGATTTGCAGATAAAATATATATTCACAGCTTCATACGGTGAAGACAAAAGACATACATATTGTCTTCTTGTGTTAGAATTTTTTTTCAAGGTAAAAATTCAGTTGGACAGAAAACCTAAGCGTCACATCATTGGACCTGATACTATTCAGGACTTTATCTAACATCACTTTGTTTGAAATATTCTGATTCTCCTGAGCCTCCTGAAAATAGAGCCATGTTACAGGTTTGTGCTCTGATCCTGTGAAGGATTCTGTCATCGTGTGCCCACCCTGACACAGGGAAAAGGGAGCAATGAGGCAGATCTGTTAGCATTCCCCTGTGCCTTCCTAGATTACACCTTAAGACACACGCACATCAGTGCACTCACACAGAGCTCTGTCACTGTTACAGTGTGTGTGTGTTGGGGGGGGGGTGCAGACAAAGTTTATTAAACAAAGTTTAATTTTAGAGTCTGCTGGGCTGCCTGCCCCAAAGCTGCGAAGTTTAGTTGTTAGTGGTTAGTGGTCTGTAAAAGAAAAACAGAGCTATAGTGGAGCGTAAATACAGTCTCTTTCTGTTAGTGGGACTTCTCCAAAGTGCCACAGGCATGTACAGGAATACCAGGGGGGAACACGGCCTTGACTGGATGCTACATTCAGGAGTCGGGGGGGGGGGGGCGTCATAAACAGTCAGCAGTCCTCTGCTACAAATCACCCTGACACAGGAGGCGTTAAAAGAGGAACAACAAGACAAGAGGCCTGGACTCAGTCCTGCATCAGATACTACTGTCTGAGCTGAGACTACCTCTGTTTGCTAATTCCTGCAGCTACACCAGAAATCTTTTTCTCTTCACATTTGAATAAACTTTTTCTTTAAATACCTGCAAAAAGCCATCCTTTAAACACAAGAAGAAAAAACAAAATTTGGGGCCAATTTACTGAAACTGAGCAAAATTACCTGACAATAGAACAAGAAAATTTGTCCTGTAAAAACTTTGCAAAACAAGTCAAGATATCTAACCTCAGTGAACCTAGAAATAACTTAAAAATACTCTATTCTAACTGCTAACAACTGCATTCTTGATGCAAATAACGAATATGTGATGTCTTTTCTCAGTATGTTGAAAAATATTTCATGTTAGGTAAATCCCAGTGCTATTATCTTAACAAAATGATACATTGGAAAAAAAAGTCACTCTAAAAATAAGTAAAAAAGAAATAGTAAAAGACATGGTTGCTTGTGATAAGCAAAAATATCTGCTAGTAGAACAAGTGAAAATTCACTAATTTATCTCTAAGCTCCAGTATCTGACAGAAATGTTTCCCTTTCAGAAACTGCGCCTTGTATTGAGTTTGATGAGATACTTTGATAAGATACTACAAGAATATATTTAGAATATAGAATAAACATTGGTGAGAGCTTGAGTATTTATGGTGTAAGGTTGATACACATTCTCTGGGTCATGTTGTGAAATCGATCCGTGTGCACACAGCTCAGAAAAAAAACACTAATGTTTACATGCCTGAGGAGTAGTTTGGTGTGTATCTTTGTAAGGACACACCTCTGAAAACACCCGACACCTGTGCAGGAAGTCACTCTGCAGCTCCCTCTGCACAGTGAGCTAGATGTTGTTGTTCTGAGTCACATGCTGGCATTCTTTGTCATAATGTAGGGTTTCAAACACACACACTGACATGGTAAAGAGTGAAGTAAAGACCAAAGCAGGAATAAGTCATGTACAGCAGGTCATAAAGTTTTATGTCTATGTGTCGCCTCAGGGTTGTAAACCTGGCCTTCAGCTAAATGAACGCTCACCCCACCAGCATTCAAGCTCCACCACAGAGTCTTCAGGAGAGGAGTCTCCATCTGAATGTGCAGCAAGGAAATCCTCTCTAAAAGCTTCCTTTAGATCCTCAAAGCATTCATAAACTCAATGGAGTTGGTAGCATGAGCGTACAAATAACCAGGATTACACCACTTTAACAGTATTATTTTGGAGTTAAATGTTGCATTTAAAAGCCCCTGTGATATCACAAATACTACCTGTAAAAACTACTGTGACACTAGACACAACATTTAACAGCTGTTTCACAATAAAAAACTGAAATCAATATCCTCTGTAATATCACAGCATGTTACTGTAAGCTTTAAATTTGTTGAATAGACTTCTGGGAACTTTATTAACAAAAGGTGCCACCAAACCCAGTGGACTTTCTTTTGACTTTTAGTTGTTACAATGAAAACAATCTACCCTGAAATAAAATAAAGAGGCAGTAATTTTCGAGGAAAATACTGTTATACATTATAACCATGAGTGAGGAGGGAACACAGTGGACATGAGGGCCTACTGTACATGGATGAATCACACTAGAGAGACAAGGCATTGTCTGTGCTACACAGTGGACCGACTGCATATGACACATGGGGAAGACCCACTGTTTACACCACATGCCTGCTCCAAAGTGTAAGCAAGTAACTCCTGCTAGCAGAATTTCATCATAATTTGCAGTCATAATCTGTAATTTAACAAGCCGTGAAGAGCAGACAGCCTAGACAAAGACAGCTTGTGTCACCCGTGTGATACATCGATGTACAGCAGGCTGTCATGTCCCCTGTGTGCCCTCACTCATGGTAACATAACAACTGTAATACTACAGTATAAAAGTGTAAGCAAACAATAAATTGCTGTCAAATCACTTATCTTGCACTTGTATAACTACAGTATAAAGTTATTATTTTAATGAAGAATTCTTGCAACATTACAGTTGTGAAGTTACAAGAAGTTACTGTGAGAATATATAGCAGTAAATGACTGTGAAGATTGCTGTGACAGCCATGCACAATTTAGCCAGTGATTTACTGTGATTTTACGCTCAAAAATTGAACAGTGTATCACTGTTATCCCCTTCTTTACTGCTAGCGGCTTTTCAGCGGGGGGTTGTAGCACGTATATGCAAACGTACCCTGATGTCATTGTTTACAGGAATTACAAGTTTATTCAGAAACAGAAGAAGCGGCACTAACTGAAGGTTTGAGCAGTGTGTTTTCAGCCTCCAGCAGAGTTGTTTCTGTGTACATTCAGAGCCAGAACAAACAGGACTTTCTGTTCACACAGCCTCCAGCTCTTCTGCACAACAACGTCAAGTTCTGTCCAAATGTTGACATCTCTACAGGAGCGTTAGAGTAAGACTTGTTATCGCTGTTAGGTTTGGTCATGTGATCTACAGCGCATGACTCCAAGATGAAATTTGATTGGCTGCAGGTGGAAGAGTGTAAAAAAAACTGATGCTAAATGAATACTGCTGATGGGGTCAGAGTGTCTATAAATGATCTCAGCTACATGTACACTGACCAACATCCTGTGTGACTGTAACATTCACTACTGATGTGTAGCTCATACAAACCCACTTCAAAAACCGTGAACTGCCCCTTTAATAAAGAGCAGCACAAGCCAATCACACAGCTCATTTCTCCCCCCGCTGATCTTGAACCTGAGTTTATCTGGACTCTTTCTGCGAAGTGCTGAAGCATCACATGACAACATGAGTTTCACCCTTTGACCCTCACACTGAAGGGACCAGTTTCTCAAAACAAACCTGTGAAACCAACCCACCAGACCCCCCCACCCTGAGGGGAGGGGAGGGGGGCAGGCCGGTTAAACCACAGACCAGTCCGACAAGGTGCAACTTCAGGATGGATTCTCTGTTTCTCTGGGACTAAGTGACCCATGAAAACTGGATCCAGCAGAAACTCCTGCTCTTCACTAACAAGTGTTCAATAAGTTCTAGGAGTCTCTCTGTAGCTCTGCCATCCTCTCTCACTTTCTCTTTGGGTTTTCAAACCTCCACAACAGTTAAATTCTAACTTCCTGTAAAACAGCCTGTTTCAGGCCCTGTTTACACGACAACAGTTTAAGGGTAAAACACAAAAGTATTGTTGCGTTTCAGCCTCCTGTTTACATGGAAATGGCGTTTCAGGCGACCAAAAACGCAAACTTTTGAAAACGCCCTCCAGAATTTTTTTCTGAAACACTGTGTCCAGTGTTCTTGTGTAAATGCAAAGTCAGTGTTTTAGGAGGAAACTCTGACATCACACTCAGCTTTGCACATGCTCATTAACCTCTTAAGACCCAAGCATTTCTCTGTTGTGCATTTTTTATTTCTCCTTGCCATTTGGGATCATAAAAAACAAAATTTGGTCATTATACGGGAAGTTAAGTTTTTAGTGTTATTAATTAGCTATTTGTTTTTATTTTTAAGTTCTATTGTTCATAAATACACTGCTTTTCTCACTGTAATGGGTGTCAAGTTGTGGTATCATCCACAAATGATGTGGGAAGTGTCACAAAATGTGACTAATGGATTAAAGTTTTAAAAAATTAAGTTTCATGGGAATGAGAGGCAGATAAGTAATTTCCACATATGTGGACGCCAGGTCTTAAGAAGTTAAACCCAGTTACATTCTCATGATGCTGAATCCACAAACTGCCTTCTAATGTGTGCATTAATTACAATTTTTCTGCTGTCAAAGAAAAAGTTTTTACAATAAATTCCAGTTCACCTCTTCTTCAGCCTCTAAACCGTTGTTGTGAAAATGGCTCCTACACTTATATCGCCATCTGCAGGCCAGACAAGCACACCACAGCGTTTTAAGTCTGTGAAGCGTTCTCGTGTGCACGCGGCCTCAACCCGTGACCCCTAATGTACAGTGCCCTCATGTCCCTGGAGGTGTTTCATATAGCCGCTCTGCAGAAAGTGTTCTCTGAGCTGCTGCTACTGATGCTTCTTTTCATTAGACGTTTAACAGTGCACCAACCTGAGGTTCTCTACAATATGTTTTATTTCACAGTAATGTAGCGGGGGGACTTTACGCACTGTGAAAAATTCAAATTGTAGGTGTACTAGGATTTCTTTCTCTCAATTAATAAAATAAATTAATTGAAAAATAGATTAACAACAGCTTTTATTAAAAAACAGAATGGTGAAGGATCCACTCAACCCACACCAAGCACCAACTGTTGGCAGGTTTTCCCTTTGGAGAGCAAGTTTCTGAGTTACATAATATCTGTACCTGAATAAGCACTAATAAATCACTGAGCTGTGTTTTTTTCTCTGTTTTAGGTGAAGCTGGAGTCTCTCTCTCTCGCCTCTGCTCTGCTCCTGCTCCATCAGCTCAGACTGACACACAGAAACACCAGAGTTTACTTGCTGACCACACCAGACTTTAAGCTGATCTGCTAAAAGCAGGTTTTTGGGATGAAAGTTTCATGGCAGGGCGACTCAACCCTGAGTTCATTTTAGTTTTGTTTTCCCTGAACCTGTGAAAGGTTTGATGTTTGTTTTCTCCCCTGCAGGATGGCACAGTTTGTGGACACACAGAGATGATCCCAGGTGACCAGTTTGATCTCATGCTCTGGACTCATCACAGGTAAAAAGAATCTCTGTCCAGACTCTGCTCATCTGTTGTTCCTAAATGGTGGAATGAATTACCCAACTCCAAATGATCCACAGAGTCCCTCTCTACTATTAAGAAACTCAACTGTTCATTTAGGTACTGAAACTGATCCTTCTGCTTTTTTCAGGGTGTCTCTGCATCTTTTAAAAGCATCAAATTCATGTATCTAAATTTAAGACCTTTAAATGCCAGAAATTCATTAAAAATATTATACGCTGCTCACTTATCTTTGATGACATAGAGGTCTTTGAACCCCTGTATCAAATATGATACGTTTGGCTTTATAGGGTAAAGGACAAAACACTTATTCAGGCGGCACCTGTGGCCAACCAACTTGAAGCACTTTGTCGCACTAAGGTTTTTTCTATTCTTGCTCGTGTTGAATGTCTCTTTGGATGAAAGTGTTTGCTAAATTAAATTGTAGAAATTATAGAAATTGTAGAACTCAGCATCTTTTCAGTAATTGGCTAAGAAAGTCTGAATCTACTGTTTCAATATGGGACATGACAGACCACAAGCAACTGTGCAAAACTAAAAGTGCCGTATCTAAATGGTTCAGTATGAACATGTGCAGTTCTACACCCCCATTGTTAACCAACTCCAGCCTGAACCCTGACCCCAACCTCAGGACTCATCTCACATCACAGACAAACAAAAAACTAGTAAACACTCTTCGTTTGCAAGGTTAGTTTATATTTGGAAATTTTTCTTTAGATATTTTAAAACTAGTGGTAGAATGGTCTCTTTTTAGACTGCTTGAAAAATACAATTCTGAAAGACATCTTGTGACCCCTCAGGAGGTCCTAACCTGTCCCAGAGTGCTGTTTCACTTCAACTGGAAGCAGACGCTCATGTTTCCTCTCGCTCAACCTGCCTTAACAAAAACAGCCAAGAAGATCAAATCAGATGAGAAAAAGGAAAATGTCCCCAATTTACCTTCAGGGGAAAGTGACAAAAGTCAATTTCACATCAGAAACTTTAATGTCTGTGAACTTTCTCTCCAGCGAAAACCTCTGAGATCATTTCCCGAGAGTGATCAGAGGCAGTGTGTAGGAGGAAATAAAAACATTTCTGTCAAAACTGAGAACTACATGAAAAAGCCTTCAAATGCTGAGACCTTGGACATGACATTGTTACATTTACAGTCCAGTTTGGTCTTATCAGACAGTGTCCTGTGCAGGGCGGTGAGTGAAAACAGAAGTAGAGGCAGAAACACACCAGAAGGAAGCCACTGCAAAGCACTTTTTAAACACTTCACATCCAAATCAGTCAAATAATATGCCAATATGGATACTCTGTCGAGGGGTGATAAACTGTGGACACCTTTCTTTCATCCTAACCTGTGAGCGGAGGTAGATAAGGCAGAGCTCGGGCCATGCAAACATGCACTGTGACAGCAAACAGGCCGGGCTGTGAGATAAAATGTAAAACAGGTGGCTGAGAGAAAAACAGCCTCTTTCTTTAACCTCCCGCCATGAGTCCAACGGGTAGCTGAGGTCACACAGGTCACACTTACTCTTCCCGCTCTCTTTGAAGCATGTGTGTGTGAGTGTGTGAGTGTGTGTGTGTGTGTGTGTGTGAGTGTGTGTGTGTGTGGGAGGGGGCGTGCTTTTGAAAATCCTGCTGACAGCTGCATATGCAATTATCATGCTTTACCTGCGAGCGAGCGAGCACACTTTTCGGATGCAAACTTGAGGAAACAGAGTGTGAGGGCTCATCTTTCTCCGTTCTGTCGTCCCTCTTTGTTGCACAGATGGATCTGCTGAGGAATGCAGACCACTAAGAGGTCCGAGGGGGTCGCCTATTTATACATCAACCATGACAGAGAGCAAGACAGATCGCTCAAGGAATGCCCATGGGTTTAAATAAGGCCAGAACAAAAGGTGAACGTGGAGAAAAACTGACCCAGCCGGTCAGACATGGAGAGTGGGAGAGATTGGAGAGATATGATCTTTGGGGGGGCAGTTTGATCCTAAAACCTCTCATCTCCCTACTGAGATCAAAACCAAGGCACAAGAAAGCTCTGAGGACAATTTATAACTTTGACTTACATCCAAAATATGTGACTCAGATTAGTCACGAGCGCTGGATGGTTGATTGTTATCATGTGCAACTACAAATGCTTCTTTCCTCTTTTTAGAAACAAGAACAAGTTAAGAAACACTTCTGGACAAGAGACAAAACTCTTCTTGTCTGAAAAATCTCTGCTTGAAACTAAGAAGAATAAATCTGAGGCGAAGTAAATCTAACTTAATTGAATCCCTGAAATCAACGATAAAAATTCAAGTTGGTATGTGCACATGGTTATATCTTGTATTGAGGTCACAAATATTTGTTCAAAATACAAGACAGTGTGAATTTGTTTTCACAGCATGAACAATTTAAGTAATGTGAGGCAATTTTTTTGAGTTCATCCACACAACAAGAGATGATCTCGTTATCTTAACTGTTTTATTTGGTATTTCTGTAACCGGAAACTGAACTTAATTCCTGACCATGACTTGTTACCATGAGTGAGGATGTGAGAGCCTGTTGTACATGGATGAATCACACGGGTGGCATAAGCCGTCTATGCCTGTATGGACTGGCTGCCTACGCTACATGGAGTAGACCTGCTGTCTATGCTACATGGTGTAGATAGACTATGCCCAACAGTGTAGACCGGCAACTCCTCATGCTTCATGTAAACAGTATAATTAAGCTGATATTACTCAACACTTCATGAAAAGTATTGAAAGATTAAGCAGACTAGTTTTGTTTGATCTGTATGAAATAATCGAGTTGGTTTGACTGGCAAAACTTATCCACATTGAAAAAATTGAATGATTTACATTAAGTTGAGTTTTACTTGATCTACTTGACAAAATTAAGTTCATTTTGCTGGTATTTTATTTTGCATGTAAAAAAATGGTTTAGACAAAAAGCAATCTGGCTTCAGCAATATAAATAAATGATGCAAAAAGTTGCCTTGACTTTCTTAAGTAGATCTAGCAGAATTTTTTATCAGTGGAATTTCATCTTGGACCTGGCCTCCTAACGTTTCCTTGGCCTCTCTCAGGGGAATGTTGCTGCTGGCAGTGAAAAACAGAGTGTACCCTGAGCTGTAGCTTGGCCCCACTTTGCCCCGGCCCTGTGTGAGGTGCCCTTCAGGAGGAGCTGGAGCTGGAGCTGGAGATGGAGAGGCATGGACCCTTGAGAATTGAAGCTAATTCATTCCTCATGGAAAATATCCTGTGCCTCTTTAGCAGGCTGCAGAGGCACCAACATGTCTGAAGAGCAACAATTCCTTCATCAGCAGAAAAGCACCAAAACATCAGCCTCCTGTGTTCAGAGAGGAAAGACACAACACTGTGTTTTTTGATTTTTATTTACCACTCAATTCAGGAAAAATGAACCACAGTTAGAGCAGGGCTTTGTTTTCTACGCTGAGGAGACAGAGAGTCGCAGACAGCAATTACAGCGGGGAAGAAATGTGGACTTTCAGCAGATGCTCTGTTATTAGGCCTGTTAGTGCACATGCAGGAGGTTTGTACTCCTCCGTCAGGGGACTGAATGACATAATTGCTCTCTCATTGGGGGTCCATTACCAGAAACACAGACAGAGTGAGCTCGTGGCAGCTTTCCATTTTTATCACAGTTAACAATAGACACAGCTTGTCTAGCAAAGCTCTTTAGCAAATGGGAGAAAGCATTTATCAGCTGCCGGATGTCCAGGTGCTCCTGGTGTGGCTGATAGGGAGAGCAGAGACACTAAACAGAGTCTTTATTCTGACCAGGTCTCTTATCTGGACATGACAAGTCCACCCAATCAATCCCACCAACTCACAGAGAGACGACCCAATCTGAGCCTGCAGCAGATACAGAGAGGATTAAGAAGTATTCAGTCAGAGAGTTACACACTGCCAGTGAAGGCTGGATTTTAAAGTCAAATAAGTAAGATGGAGTTTCTGTTAACTCCTGGCCTTCCAACAGCGAAGAAGACAAACTGCTCTGTTGCGCTATCGCTCAAGTTCTTACTGGGACCAGGAGGAGAGAGCACATCTCTCCAGTGTTAGCATCTCTACTCTGGTTACCTATTAAATCTAGAACAGAATTCAAGATTCTTCCCCTGACTTATAAAGCTCTTCCTGATAATGAAACATCTTATCTCAAAGAGCCCATCATGCCATGTTATCTCACTAGATCAAACCCAGCATGCAGCCTGCTCGTCCTACCTACTGTCCTTAAAAGTAGTCTGGGGGGTGGAGCCTTTGGTTATCAGGCTCCTCTTCTTTGGAATCATCCATCAGTCAAGATCCAAGAGGCAGACAACCTCTACTTCTAAGAGCCTTCTTCAAACTTTCCTAAAAGCTGTCTCAGGTCTGGACCAGCTCTTGGGACGCGGTCACGCTGGCCAGCTGTACTATGCCCAAGCACTCAAAAACAATCCTCAGCACCGTTCAGCGTTCGGTCACACCACCCACATATGAACCTGACTCAAGCATGATTACCTCTTGCACACACATTACAGGTTTTACTACACATGCCATCTCATTAGAGTCAGCACAATGGAGAACAAAGAACACTGGAGAACACAACTTTGTTATTTTTTTTAACCTGCTTACTGTTAGTGAGTGCACGAACATCTTGGTTACAACTTGTTGATGTGACATTAAAAACTCAGTTGTAAAAAAATGCATGTTGCTAGGTCTATCATTGACTGAACTGACCTGAACATGGGCATATACAGGTAAATAAAGATAAAATTCATGGAGCCCGTTTGTGACTACAGCAGACCACTTTTCTGTTGTGATTCTGGTTTTGGTTATGTTTCATTCTAGTGTTTAGTTTGTCCCTGTGCTTTGGTCTGGTGTTTGTTTTTTGTTTTTTTAGTTAAGTTTGTTAGTGTCCCTTGCGTCTTGTGTTCACTTTGCTCAGATTTCCTGTGCCATCTTAGTCATTTTTCTTGTGTGTCCCTCGTGTTTCTCTTTGTACTTGCTCCCTGTGTCTCTGGTTAAGGTTTCCCTCCTCTGTGATTGCCCCTCATGTGTTTCACCTGTGTCTTGTGTCACACCTGTGTTTGGTTACTCCTTGTCTGTTTAGCCCCTGTCTTGAGTTTAGTTTTTTGTTGGTGCACTATATTGTAAAGCTGTGTAGAGTCAAGTCAAGTCTGCTCTGTGTTCTTCTGTCCCTGACTGACTCTTTGGTTTAGGATTTTTGAGAGGTATGGGTTTTTTGAGTTTAGGATTCCTTTTGAGTTTTACAAATAAATACTTTTGAGCTGAGAAGTCTGCAACTGGGTGCTTCCTGCAACATTGTGAAACTTTTCTCCATCTTCATCAGATATCCGAAGAAAGATGGTGCTTTAAATGCCCTGATTAATAATCTTTGGATGAACCAAACACATGCTTTAAATGAAAGCAGTCTTCCTCACCATAGACTAATATATGACACATAAAAACACACCAGAATAGAAAGAATGAGCTTAGTACTCTAGACTTCTAGACTTTCTGGAAGAGTGTCCCTCTTAAATGCTATGAAATGACTGAATACAGTGGGTGGTGCTCTTCTTTACTTCCTAGCTCCTCTGAACACATCTAAGATGTTTGACATTGAGGTTGGGGTTGATTTTGTGCATTAGTATAACTCAGGCATAGTGGAGGCATAAAAGTCCAACTTTGAGAAAATCAGTTCGGTGGATATCAGTCACACAAACTTGTTGTGTATTTTTTTTAAGTTAAGTTTAAGTCAGACTGAAGAACAAATCCATTTTTTAACATTCTGTCAGCGTATTAAATAAGTACTTTACTGACATGTACTGATATTTTTCCTTTATTTTTGTTTGTTTCAGGCTTCAATGGGGCCAAACCACAGGCCTCTGAGCCACAGGAGAGAGTGTGGCCCCTTGAAACATAAACCACCATGACACCAGAGAAAAACAAGCCAGTAACACAGGAATGAAGATGAGCTTGTTCTTCAGGTTTGTCAGTCTCTAATTTCAGGATGAAACTGTGAAAAGAAAAAAGATTTGACAGCTACCTGCTCTGTTGGAGAAACAAAACATCCTCTGTAGAGTTTAACTTACTTGACAGCAGATTAAGAGGAAGTCAAAGATTGTTTGTGTACTGGTTTGAAAGGAACTGAGCTCTGAAATGGGCTAATGGGGAAACATTTATGACGACATTGTCACAAATTTTTGTGAAAAAACAGTTAATAACTGGCAGCAAGGTATTATTTTACTGTCAAATAAATGTGTTTATTACTGTAACAGAAATTTACAGTATTTTACTGTTTAACACCTCATAACCATGAGTAAGGAGGGCACCCAGCGGATATGAGACCCTGCTGTACATGGGTGTATCACATAGGTCACACAGGCTGTCTTTGCCCTTGCCCTGCTGTCAATGGCAAAGACTGGATGTCAAGGATATGATTGAATGATGGCATCTTCTTCTGTTGAACTGTAAACAAGAGTCCTCTTAACATATTGTATAAGCAGTACATTGGATTACTGTATATGACCGGACAAGAAAAAATGCTGGTTTACTCTGTGGAGCACAGACAGCCAGGCCATACCACAGAGCAAAGGCAGCTGGTCAGCTCCACAAAGCACAGACAGCCATGGGGCGCAGACAGCGTGAGTCACTTGTGTGATTCATCCATGTACAGCAGTGTCTCATGTCCATTGTCTGCCCTCCTCACTCATGGTTACATCACACATTGCATCCAACTCAAGAAAAATGCTCACTCTGTATTTTACAGCAATTTAAAACAGTAGCACACCGTTATGGGTCTTTGTATTTTGGCTTCAAATTTACCAGATCACAATGCATTGCTGACCACAGCAAAAGGCTACATAAAAACAGTAGATTACTGCTGAAAAATACATGTAAATTAACAGCGATTGCTTACAGCGTAACAAGAGGTTTGGCTCTAAACAAGAAGTACCTGATATTTTTCAGAGAATAGATCCAATCCATCTGCAAAATAAGGTAAAATTTAAGCTTCACTCTGCATATCCTCTTTTTTTTCAGAATTCAGTCTTTACGCGAGTACAAGCACCACAAATGCTGATTCCTGCGATGCTGCTGAGAGGCACATGCCACTTCTCATCTCTTGGCCTGAAGCAGCTCCCACCATCAGATATCTACATTGTCTGTGATGCCTCATCTGCAGTGAGTGACACATATAACAGTGTAAGGTGGGAGGCGGTGGTTCAGGTAGTAACACGGATGTAACAGGGGGCAGATGGTGGTTAAGTATCGCATCAGGGCTAGTGGGGTGGGGGGTGTAAAGGTACTCCAGGTGTCTGTGTATCTGGCGCTCCGTTTTAAAACACGGTGCCTCTTGTTCTTTCGTAACGCCGTAACGCGGTGTGAAATGTGAAGTGTACATGAACTGTGAGGCTCAGGTGGGAGTTTCTGTTTGGTCTTTCGTAGGAGAGTTGGAATTTTGCCCTGGGCTCCTCTCAAAGGTCAACCTGAGACTTAAAAAAAAAAAAAATCTGCAAGTTTGAACCTGGCCAACAGACTCAATATGTAACCTCTGGGCAAAAAGAACAGACTGTTCAACACAGCAGGACGCGTCTTTCTCTACAGTTTGCACATTCAGTTCAGACTGAAATGTTTTTATCAAAAGTCACTTGGCTCTGTTTGATTTTGCACATGGCTGATTGACTTCAGTAACAGCCCTGATTCACTGTGTGGCTCAGGAAACTATTGTAGTTTCCACAAAACATGGTTAAGAGTCCAAAAACTGTACAGAGCAGCAGAACTTAAAGGCTATTTTTGAGCTTGGATATCATCACGGCAATTTTCAAACCAGAACCTCAGACAGCAGGACAAATGATGCACAATTCTTCATGCTGCTGCAGTGATCAAAAACGGCGCTGTTGTACTACAGTGTGAAACAGTGAAGATAAAGTATGAAGTAGTGAGAGTATCCAAAGAGACAGTTTAACAGAGCAGTGTTTGATCTATGAGCGGTCCATAGGAGATCACCTTGGTATTTCCTCAATAAGGTCCAAAGAGGCAGAGCTTCAAGTGCACCCATCAATTCCCAGAGTCAAAATTAGACTTTAATACCCCCCTGGCCTCAGGAGAGTGCAGCACAGTACAGCACACTGCTCTGACTGCCTCCTTCCAGCTAAAGAACTTATTTCTCTCCATGTGTATGAAGCAAAGGTAAAACAGTAAGAAACCAGAGACAGGCTGATTCTAGGGACCAGGAAATGACCTCCATTTTCCCTCAAGACTCAGGGGAACTAGCACATGTCAGGTCTTATACTAAAAATGAGTGTTAGAAATTGCCTCACAAGCGTCCCTCTGCATCTTTCAGCCCCCCAGGAAAGTTTCAGATCTGGATAATGTTCCAATGAGATGCAGTGAATGTTACACTACATTATTTATTCATTATAAGGCAGACAGTCTGAGTTGATGATGTTGCTAGAGCTGATTTGTAATAATAGTGTTTTTTAGTTGACAACTTTATTAGCCTTTTCGCTTATTTAGCACACGCTAACATAAGCAAGAGTGCATAGCTGATGTAAGAGTCTCTGCAAACTTTGTTCTCAGTTTGCTAACTAGCGCTGGATAACAAGAGCTCAGGTGTGCATCCCATAACAACAACTTTTAAAGGTAGAGTCTGCAGGATTTTCCTAAAAAATAAAATAACATTTGCTGGAATAATCTTGCTCAGTCATCATCTCTGGACCTCTATACATGTGTGTCAGTGTCTGTGTCTCACCCGGCTCCTGCCTGTATGTTGATGTTTTGGTTGATTCAGGATGTTTCTGGACAGAGAGTAGTCATGGTAACCAGCCAATCACTGTGCGCCCAGTGCGCAAGTGACTTTGCATGTTGCTGAAGGCAAGAAGTTATCCCAAGCAGCTACGATAGCGACCATAACATAGAGAAAGAATGATATGTCAGGATATCTGTGCAGGATACCTCGTTAGCCTGCAGGAAGTCAGGTGTACAGCTCTTGAGTCTCTCCCACCAAGAAACGGGATGCTGCAGGGAGCTTGCCGAGCTACAGCTATTACCTACATTCAGGGGCAGTGGGGATGCGCAGCCACTGGCACTGAGCCAGGGAGGAGGAGACGAGTTTGGATGTCATGTTTACAACACATGAAAATTCCTGCAGACCTTTGTTGTTTCATGATAATGTTAAATGTAGTTGTGCCAGAAGATGGTTCTACTACATGTGACAGACTGACCTGTGAGACCTTTTGCAGAGCATACATTAGTCAAAAACTGAACATGAACCTTGACCCCACTAGCAGAGGGTTATTAACCCGTCAGATAAGGTACAAACCCTCCATCAACATCTGTCCTCTTCAAAAGCCCGAGCTTTGTCCCCACACATGGGACAAAAACTCTCTGTAGCTGTAGACTGATTCATATCAAACAAGGGTATGGATTTAAACACTCTGATGAGAGACAATGAAGCGATTACTGAGTCTGAGTCAGAAATGCCACTTGTCTAATATTATTGGCATGCTAATGTTAAGTTGGACGTTTGTGCTGCAAGAAAGAGGATCAGATGCTGAAGCTATGAAATTACAGACTACTTTTTTATCTTTTTACATAGTAGTCATGAAACAATAGAATTATCTTGGCTCATCATTAAGGTCCCAGCTCACCCACAGGGTTGGTGAGGAATCTATTGGAACCCCAGTCACCAAGCCAAGGCCCAAAAATGGCCACCAGGGGGGCCAACATGCCCCGAGACAAGACATTTCTTTTTGCTGAGGCAGATCTTTTCCTGGATGCTGCAGGTGCTGTGTTCTATTGCTTTTTGGTTTGGAAGAACTTGTGCACATGCTGCAGCTGTGACATGCCCCAACGGGCACACAAAGGCGAGGGCCCGCTCATTGCAGCTTGCGGCTTTAATAATGTTTGTAAATGAGTAGTAGGTAATAAGACAGGATAATTCACGGTCAACCTGCAGGCTAAATGTCTGCTAAGTGTCTGTACATTAAGTAGGTCCAAAGTCAGGCCCAGGGGCCAATTGCTGTCTGAGATTGATAAAGACTTGATAATGGCACTGAAATGAATCATGTCCTAAATGATGTAAACATCAAAATTTCCTGACAATGACACAAATGAAACCAAAGCATATTTCGTAAAATCTCACTTAACAACATTTAAACTGCACATAAGCTGCTGTATAAAGCTAAAGCTCTGTAAATTCAGCAGAAACTCAACAACTCTTGATAGCGCACTTGATGTCTTTAAGTTAATTTACTTAATTTAGCATGATGCGAAAATGTGAGGGTTCAAAAACACCTCAGAGGATTTAAGTTTGAAACAGAGCAGAAAAATAGTGCAGAATGCAAGACAATTGAGGGACAGGCAAGGTTTGAGTTTATCAGTCTGAAATCAGGCTGATTAGTTAGCAAAAAACTGATCGAGTAGCGACCAGTTTTTCCAATACTGCAAATGCGATTTGTTGTGTGACTTATAAGTTTCCCGTCTTGTGTGTTGTTTATCCAGCACATTTTTTTGGAAATGAACACTGACACTAATTGTAGCATGACAACAACCCATGAAATATTTTGTTCTACTTACAACTGCTATTGTCCCATTTTAGTTACTTTGCACTTTTTTGCCACTTTTTGCCACTTTCTTACCATTTCCAGAGTCTTTTCCAAATTTCTTGCCATTTTTTATGCTTGACGACAACTACTGCTACTTGAAACTTACTTTTATTGCTACTTCTTTGCTGTTTTTGCTACTTTGCATACTTAGATTGTTGCCCTTGCAAAGGTAGTATTCAAAAGTTTGTCTCTTTGGTTGAGCAGGGTTGTGTAACTCTGGTATAGAGCATAATACATCAACTGCAAAAAAAGTGTCTGATATTCTGACACATTTCAGGTTCAAGAAATATTGCACTTTCCTCAATTGGAATATTGGAGCAGGAAATATTGCGATTCAACCTTATTTGCTATTAATAGCCCAGCTCTAGTCTGTAATGATGGCACAAGGATGTTTGAGCACACTTAGAGGCTGATTTTTAACAGAAATCACTTAAAGAAATAGTTAAAACCCTGAGTACCGTATTTATGTTACTTACAATCTTTCCTTCTTACTCTGTCAGTGAGAGCTGCTGGTTCTTGGTTGTTTTCACAAATTTAATGTGGCCTTCTCATTTGGCCACATCACCCCTCACTTATTCTGCCCTCTACATATATGAAAATAAGACATGCTGACTGCTCTGTGATGTGAACACGTTTAGAGAGTTGCCACAAGTAGCTAAAGTTACTCTGTGGACACAAATATCACTGTGACTGACTCACTGCTGTTTCACTTTCACATAACTCAACTCTATTCTCCTTCAGAAATCAACATTTCTGAGATTTGTCTGCAATGTGCTTTCATAAGGTGACTTCAAAACTTTTTGTTTTGAGAAAGAGGGAGTGATAAAGTGATTGTTAATCTTGGCTATGGGGGAGCATCCCACTTTGCGCTCCAAACTGTCTGCTGAGGCCTTTTGTCTGTTAAACCATAACAGCAGCTCTGCTCTCTGTGTTTCCAGCTGAACTTGTTGGTAGCAGACACTTGAGGTTGAATAAACACGGTGATCTCTCACTGCAGCTCTTTCATCGAGCATCAGAAACCTTTGGGGAAAAAAAACAGATGAATGCTTGCTTTGTGAAGGAGTGGGATGTTCCAATTAAACCTATGTCAACATGACCCACTTTCCTGTCTTGTCTGTTGCCCGGTTTGTCAGCCAGAGTTCTCTGTCAGCGAGCAGGACGTACTTCTCATCCTCTGCTTGTGCTTTATTGGACGAGACAAGGCTTTCTGCCTCCAGGACATGTTCGTACCCCACCTGGGACTCCTGTTTCAAACTGAATACCTACTTCTGCAGAGAACTGAGAAGCTGTGACATTAAAACAGGAGGAGTCAGAGGTTTCACTTCTGACGGAGGAAGCTGATTATCATGTGTGGAGTGACCACGTCAGTGTCGTCTTGGTCCATTTACAGCAGAACGGACGGAGGCTGACCTGACCTTCACAGGAATGCAGCTCAAAAGAAGTCAGATGTTTGGAGCCCAAATATCAGGCATATTTTCATCCTGGTAAACAGTCATTTGTGAGTCAGACTCACTGTGAAGTTGTTTCACTCTCAGGGCCTGGATTCTGCAGGTGTCTCACACTAAATATTCAAGCCCTGAGAGTTTCCTGCACATATTTCAAATATGTATCTCAACAAAGACGAAGAATGACAAACAGCAAATGTTTGTACAGTTATGTCAGGACAGACTGAAGACGCCTGATCCTCTCTCTCTCTCCTTTACAAACTTAAGCCTGTGACCTGAGGGGGGACTGTGGAGCTCACATACGAGCAGTTTTACCTCACACACTTTGCTTCACATTAGTTGTGTTCAAACTTGGCAGCCTGTGATGTCAGGTGGTTCAGAGTAACCAAGCGATGTGACTTCACTATTTGTTTTCACTGGTGGCTGACAGTTGTTTCCTAAACACACAGGCACTGATTCACAGAAGGATTGTGCGGCGTTTGCTCTCACAGAACATGTGCATATCAGCCAAAGAGAGGTCTAATGACCCACAAAGCACACAAAGGGTTAAACACTCCACAAACTGTGCTGCAGAACAACCAGTTTCAGTGATTTCACATACAATATAATGATCCAAAATGTATTAAGCTGAATAATATTTCCTACGTATCAGTAATAGTAACTCCCATTCTCCCTATCTCATCTTCCATACTGACTTACTTTGTATCTGTCTGAGGAACTTCCACCAGCTCATCTCTCTGTCCCTCATCATCACCTGTAGTCCTTTCACGTTGAGGCAGATTTGTGGCTCCCATACTCATTGTTTTACTCACTTCACTCCATCTTTTCAAAACCACAGGGCAACAATGGAAACAAGCCAGAGCTTTTTTTATCCTTAATAGAGAAAATCATCAGCTTAAAAAATCACTCTTCTCAGTCTTTATTTTACCACTTTACATCATAGATGCTCCCTGTCATAATCTCTGACAGGATCCTCATCTCTCACATAGCTTAACAAAATATGTGTGAATGTATAGTGAGTAAAAAGCTCGTACATTAGGTCAAACATAGGCATGAGGTCATCTACCTCGTCACAACCAACCTGTAGATAAAATCTGCTTTTTACCCAACAACTGACTCGTCAAAACGCCAAACTGCATAACTCAGCTCATACTGTCTGATATGATAAGAGCAGGGCATTCTGCATACTTTAAAAAAAAGACGCTTCCAGAAAAACAGTAAAAACTGAACTCTTATCAGGTGTCCTATTTTCAGTGAGAATTCTCTTCTGGCATATACTTGAACACTCAGACAAGCTATTAGTATAGGCTTCTGCTGTTTGTTTTTAGTACAGGCTAAGCATTTCAGCATTAAGCATTTACTGCAAGGAAGTGCTTAATGTTGAAATGGAGCTAAGCATTTCAACATTACGCATTTGCTGCAAGGAAATGCAAGAAATTTATATTGAGGTGATCAGCATTTCAACATCTAGTGTTTGTCGAAAGGAAATTCCCCCCCCCCCTTCTAATTTCAATCCATTTTCTTAGTCTTGTCAGGAGAATGTGGCTCATATTAAGTCTAAAAATAAAACATAAACACCTGTCCACCACCATCTCAGTTTCTGCAGTGGATAAACAGCAGGAGATAACTTTCCAAAGAAAGACCCAGAAAGTGACGGACACACTGTTCACACCCACTCATGGTGCGTTCAGGACAACTTGAAAGAAACAAGCTCAGACTTGTCAAAGTGAAGTGAATGCAGTCAAACTCCATTAACAGTATAGAAAAGAGTGGGGGAAGGGGACATGGGCCCCTCCACATACAATGAGCCCAGGAGGGAACGAAGAAACTTTGAGGCTCAGTTTGATGCTAAATGTTGACTAGAGAGCAGAGCAAATGGAGCTATAAGTGTTGAGATATCAAAGAATAATGTTACTGTCCCCAAAATGTGAAAATGTGTTCTTCTTTTATTCTCTTTTTTATTGTATATTTGTATATATTTATTATTCTCATTTCTATGATTGGGCTTGCTCCGGGACCAGGGTAACCTAATTTCGTCCCACCCATGTTTTACATGGGTTGAATGACAATAAAACTCCTTGAATCCTTGAATCCTTGAAAATGAACAGATCATTGTTCTGATGCTGTTTTTATTACTGTAAAATTTCAGAGCAGACGCTCTAAGATTTGTAGTTTCCCCTCGTGTTGATTCAGTTATGATTCGTGGACTTTCCTGGACTTTAGTGACCTCCCTCATGACTTCATGGTAGGATGGAAACAACCTGAAACCACCCCGGCTGCTTTGCATGTTTATGTTTAGAGTGTGAGTCAGCCTGAGTGAATGAGCCTTAGGTTGCCTGTGATCTCATTTACTTTCACTTTCATTCACATGAAATTATTCTCTTTCTCTTTCCCCCACACCTCTCAGTTTGTGTTTCTATCTATCACTGAACCTGTGAGTGAGTGGGTGAGTGGGTGCTTTCTGTGGGGACGTGTTTGAGCTGCAGAGGGATTCACCAACAAACTTCCCACATCAAGAGCACATGTCAGACTAACTTGTCACCTGGGCAACAGAAACAGGAATTGAATTCACAGAGACAAACATACTTTCATCATGACGTGTTGTGGCTTGGCCTCAGGTATTGATGTCACCTTTGATCTGTGCGGCAGTGTGACAGGATTCATGAGTCATCTTTTTGGACTGCCCAAATACCATTAATGCTTTAATCATTATTGATAAACCACATTATTTAGGGTGACCAAATGTTCTCTTTTACCCGCACATGTCCTCTTTTTGATGGTAAAATTAAGTTGGGGTTTTTATAAAATTCCCCAAAATGTGCAGGTGTTTCTCGGCTTGTTCTACAGACCATTGATTTTTATGATAAACTGCTGCACTGAGCTACTGGCATTATTCTGACGCACCAACCTGTCAAGATGTCGAACATAAGGAAAAACGTGCTCTGACTGTTTGTGTTGAGCTCTCACACAGACGATGATGATGCAGAAATGCACTTGAACTTTGAGATAGATTTAAAATTTGAATTATTGAAGTCAAAATTCTTTAATAAAAAGTCCAAATTTTGAACCAAAATGTTGAAGTTTGAGATAAAAATGTCAAAATTTGAGACAAAAAGTTGGAATTTCAAGAAATGAAGTCAAAATTCTGAGCTCTTAAGTCAGGGTTATGAGATTTAAAGTTGAACTTGTGAGCAAAAAAGTCAACGTACATTGATTTCATTAATTCAAAATTTTGAGATTGAAGCCAGAAAATGATATAAAAAGTTGAAATTTTTAGATAAGAAGTCAACATTTTGAGAAAAGTAGTTAAACTTGTGAAATAAAGAGCTAAAATTGTGACTTTTTGATCTTAGACATTTACAAAGAAAATCCTGAAGAGGCAGTTGTTTCATTTTCTGTATTTTTAACTGGCAGAAATTGGCTTTAATATTTTATTTATGTAACTGAAAAGGAGTGTTTTATATAAATGTATGGGTTTGAAGCTCTTTCTCGTCCTTGGTGTCCTCTTTTTGGGCTCTTAGAATATGACCACCTGCCATTATTTTTTCTTTAAAACTAAATTGCAGTCAGAGACCCCTGAAACACTGTTTATATGTGTACAGTAATGGATGAAATATGAAGTTGTAAATAGTTTTTGGCTTTGGAAGACAATTCCTCACTCCTGGTTTACAGGCTTGATCTGATCCCAGGAGAAAGTGAAAGCAAGCCTGATATAAACGTGTGGATCGAGTTTCTGAAAGCTGAGCACAGCTCGATCAGTCTTAAAGCGCTTTAGTCTGCAGATTAATGAGATTTCCCTGGTGTTGTGCCCACAGCTGCCTCTAAGCAGTAAACATTTTAACCTCAGTAATTCATTAAGGCAGTCAGGACTGTCCTGGTTAGACAGAAAAATGATGCACGATAAATTACGGTAACCACAGAGCAGAGCAGGTCGAGCACACACAGTCTCACCTCCTGTTCAAACAGCTGCTCTGATACCTGATTGAGCTTCCTCTTTGAAAAATTTCTGCTTTCAGCAACATTAAAAGGAGAAGCAGCTCCTTCAGATGAGTAAATAAGTAAACTTGGCACAGGAAGATTCCTGTATTGAGAGGAAACTCAGTGAGTTAACCTCTCATATGGAAAATAACCTTCCAGCAATGACACAAAGCTGCTGTCCCCTCCTACACAGCGGCTTCATACCAGTTCCAGCCGAGTGGAAGAAAAAACACCTGATTTAGTCTGACGCTGCCCCTCACCTCCTGCTGCAACAGAGCGGGTCCTAACAATCTGAGACCAGTAACAGGTTTAATCCATGATGTGTCCTTAAAAATCCAGGAATGACTTTCTTTCTTCATTCCATTTTTAGATTTAAAGAGCCTGAAGTCATTTTCAATCAGTGCACTTATATAATGAACCAGCTAATCACTTGATGGATATTTACTGATGCTTTGAAGTTAACCGAAAGAGACCTGACAGCTTAATTCAGTCCCTGTATCATTGGCATTGGTTTAATTTATAGATACAACAAAAGCTGTGGCTTAGGGCTGAACAATTTATTGTTTTCTGATTGAAATCACAATGTTAAGCATCATGATCATGTGATCGCCAAAGCTGCAATTTTTTTGCTCCTGACTGACCCAGAATGTGTTGTCATTTGTTTTACACACACATCCATGGAGTGTAAGACTGTTTGGAAAGGTCCTTTTTTTCCTTGGGATTGTTGAATTTTATTTTTTTTTTTAATTATTATTATTAGCACTTTTTGAACTTAGTCTTTTTTAATTGTTTTGTATTTTATCTTTTTTCACTTAACAGAATTAAGGATATTTTGCATTACATCATTTTTAAAGTTAAGAGTCAAGATATCTCTTTTTGTTTTTCAGTCGTTATAACTAAAAATGCAATTAAAAGATCCAACTGAGACATAACAAGAATAAAATTTTAAGGTCAGAAATTCGACAATTCATCTCAAAAAAATTTTTTCCTCAAGATTTTGCCTTTTATGTATTAATGTTGTCTTTATTTCTCATAATTTTGACTTAGAATTTTGACTTTAAATAACAAAATTTCTACTTTTTATTTCAAATATTGCCTTTATTTTAAAATGTTGATGTTTAATCTGAAAATTTTGACTTTTCATCATAGACTTTTGTCTTTATCTCAAAATTTTGACTTTAAATGTGAAAGTTTAGACTTTTTTCCACATAATGTTAAATTGATTTCTTAAAATGTGGACTCCTATCTCAAAATCTTGACTTTGCTTCTCAAAATTTCCACTTTTTCTCTTAAAATATTGACATTTATTCTAGAAGTTTGAAACAATTCTTACCTTCAGTTGTCATCCTTACAGTAGAGTAAAAGCTTTTTGATGGTTTGATGTAATTTTCTGTCAAGTTGGTAAATGTTTCTTTACATTGTGAAAACTTCACTGAAGCTTGATTTGAAGAAAATCATGAATAGAACTGAAATCGCAATATCTGTCAGAAAAATCGCAATTAGATCCTTTTCTAAAATGGTTCAGCCCGACTGTGGCTCCATACATACATAGTTTTAAACTTAATCAATGACTGGTCAGTACACTTCAGGCTAATGTTGTTGCCGCAGCAAAGTCTGCCAGGCAGGCATGTTATTGTAGGAACAGTTCACAGGATGGTAGAGGTATGTTAGCTTATTACAATCAGCTTTTTTAAGGAATTCAGGTGTCTCTTCATGTTTTATAATCTTAAGGTATATCATTGACCTTTAATATCCCAGATATCTGAGGGTCAACGCCTAAGTATAAACAAAGCTTAAGAAGTGGCTTCTGTTTAACCCCCCACCCCTTCGTCTGTACATGTCAGTGACACCAGGCTGATGTTATTGATTGACAGTTACCCGTGTGGTGTCTACCCAATCAGATGGCACTATGGGCGGGACACTAGATAAGACAAAGGGTGAGTGAAAACAGACTCAGGTCAGACAAATATCCAGAACATTAGCAGCTATTTTCTGCTGGCGGTGATATTAGCATCACAACATCTCATGCTGCTTATTTTCAGACGCCTGCAGGATGTAAAGCTATACTGACGCTCTGTGGGACTTAACCTCTGTCCGTCACAGTTTTGAACAGAATTCCCCAGAAGCGCTTTCCTTAAAGAGGGATCTCATAAACCTTTAACCCCGTTCACATGACAGAGGGAGGTTATGGGAATTACTGTGATGTGTCTGAACAGTGCTGGGCCTTTCTGAATAATACATCAAGCTAAAGCCCTCTGATGGCAGGAGGAGGAGGAGGAGGAGGGTGGTGACCTTTCAGAGAATCAGTGGCTGGAGACGTTGGATAAAGGTGGCTGCCCCCTCCTGTCTCCACATGTCCAACCCCCCACCCACTCAGAAACACTGACCAGCACTGCAGAATTCCCCCCCAGGAGAGGACGGGGCTGGTCTGCTCTGCGTGTTAGGGCAAACGTGGCTCTAAGTGCATACCACACCCATTATGTTGTCTCTTGTGATGCCATTATCAGCAGCAATAATCTCCTCTTCTGTTTTCAGAGAGGAGGGCTTCCAAAGTAAAGCTCCATCTCAGAGATGCTGTGGAGTTTCACGACAGCCCAGCAGGAGAGGGGTTTCAACCAAAAACCAAACCAGTGAGACAAAGACAGTAAAAAAAAATAGTTTCATCCAGGAGAGAACAATACACTAGGGAAAAACCCAACAACAGAGAAGTGACTCAGCTGCTTCAGGTAAACACATGAAACTGTTCTGCTGTAGACTGAGCACACCTGGGGGATTCATGATGGTGTGTTTGAGAGTTTATTGTAGCAGTGTCTGTCTATGGCCTGCAAAAGCAAACAGGATGATCATCCACATGCCTGGTGATTTCCACCCAGCTTTGTTTTACCAGCAAATGGACTGATTTGGGATGGTTTAGTATTGAGATTAAAGAAGGGGTATTCTGCTTCCCCAATGTTTTAAACATGGATATAAAGTAACAATCCTGGTTGTTAGAACTATACCTTTATAGATTTTCAAACCTCTACATATCTATATGTTGTAGAAATCCCTGAATCCGTCTGTAAACAGATTAAAAAACTCTATTTTGTAAAAAGTAATGCAAGAATGAGGTCATCACACAAGGGGGACCCAACTGCCTCATGACACCAGCGTGTCATGAGGCAGTGGCCTCAAACACCAAGGTCTGACCATGACAGTCTCCCAATCAGAGTGAGTGGGTCTGTGAAGAAGGGAGCCTCAAAGAGACAGCAGCTAAAAAAAAAAGTTTTTGCCTGAAATAATAGTTTTCTAAAACAGATATTTCTGAGCTATAAATCATGTGACTACGACTTACAAGGGCACCAAAGGCACAGAATAAAGTCCAAACGAGCACAATACCTCTATTGTCAATATTCTTCAAGTGTTGAGGCTGTTCCATATGATACTATTCTCTTTACAGGTTGAACAGCTCAAAAATATAACACAATAAAAGGAACATCCTCTTTGAAACCATAAGTTCCTGAAAAGTTCAGCTGAATGTCAGATGTGTCACATCCAGTTTCAGTACCGTCACCAGTGTCATGTTCGTTGACATCATGGGTT
Source organism: Thalassoma bifasciatum (assembly GCA_008086565.1). NCBI lineage: Eukaryota > Metazoa > Chordata > Actinopteri > Labriformes > Labridae > Thalassoma > Thalassoma bifasciatum. Next base: position 78,752 of record RPOG01001628.1, on the reverse strand, counting down.
TTGCAATACTGTCATCATAAGTTAAAGCGCGTTTTCGTTTTCTTTTTGGATGCATTTTGGTTTAAATGCACACATGACAGGTATGATCCTTTGTCTTTGTTTACTGTAATACATCGAGAAGCAGAAAAACAGATTGTTGTAGTCACACTTTCACCACAAGATTCAACGGAGGGCCCAGCCCAATCAAAGGAAGCGCTGAAAACGACGAAAGAAACTCCTCTTGGTGATTTTACCTTACAAGAGCATCTATTTGTTAAATGTGGGGAAACGAGTAAAATCGAAACCTTTCAGCTGAACACATCTGGAACAGGTTAAGCAGGGCATCCAATTTGTCAAGATCAGTAGCTTTCACTTCCCCTGAGCTTCTTTATTAACAGTGACTCATTTTTCTAGACAGCAGAAACATGCTGTTTAATTGTGTATTCTTCACCATAGTGAACAACACAAAGCTCTGACCTTGTAGTTTTACAGTAGCCCAGGCTTAACCAAACCTCCCAACATCTGAGCTTGTAGCTTATCACTCTGAGGCGACTGTGAAAAACCTCCTGGAACTGTAACCACGATAGAAGTCTTCAAGTTTAATGAAAGCTTCCCCTTGATACACATGAATACAGTATCTGACCTCAGCTGCCTTCCACTCCACTGTGCCTCTGTGTGCCACTAATAACAGATATGATGTCAACATGAATTAAGTGAGACCAAAATAATCTATTACAACACTCTGGACTGCTTCCTCATCTTTATGTCTAAATGTGTAACAAATCACCAAACCAGGACAAATGGAGCTGAAGACACAAAGATATAAACACCAATAGCAGAAAAAAAACCTCAAAGTAGGAAACTCCAGTCTGAAAATATAAAGCCTAAGTGCAAGTGCCAAAAACTGCAGTTCTTTAAGTGTCCACTCTCAAGTCAGTCCTCAAATCAGTCCATAGGTCATTACGTACTGCCAGGCCAAAGCGTTAGCTGCATGTATGGCTGCAAAAAATTGGCAAATTAACTAATTGCACCATAAAAGCAAAGCAGGTGCAGACCATCATGTCTGGGGAACTTATGACTACAAAACCTCCATCCAAATCCAAATTAGGTATGTGTACACCATGTAAATGGTGATAAACATTAAAATCTCTCCTAAAGTTGCATAGCTCCCTATCGTTATACTTTTCCAAAGAATTTTGGAAGTTTGATCCCTAAATATCTCTTCTCTTCACATATTTCATGTTGAATACTATCACGTACGCAGGACGTCATCCATTGTTAAGACAGCCAAACAGGTGTGGTAATCCTGATGTTAGCGCCTGCGATGGTGGGCTCTACTGCCATTAGATTAATGCTCTGTTAGGGTGTTAGCCTAGCAAATGCAAAATGCCATTTTTTTTTTAAATTCACAATTGGCACAATCAGTCTGTTTGCATCAGGTTGGATATACAAGCACAGGCTAGTGCTGCTAACTCAGCTAACTCAGTGAGCCGTTACAGGAATGTATTAGTTGTAACTATCTTCTGACCCTTGATCTAAAAATATTAAGTGTTAAAAATTGCAGTTCTTCAAGTGTCCACTCGGGCTGAACTGGTGGAAGAAATCTAATTGGGATTATTTTTCCTTTTATTTCATTTCATGGTACTATTATTCTGAAGTTTCCCGTCCTATATGTTGTTGACACCCATTCAAAACAGCTAATAGCTTAGGGACCATTTACACAAAAGTGGTCTTGGGGCATAACTCAGAAGTACTGGTGCAGGGGAACAGCGCTTCAACCGCTTCAACGCTAACTTTTGGAAACTGCTTCCAGAGTGGAATTTTTCTAAAACGCTGTTTTCACCGTTGCCATGTAAACGGCGTGCCGGCAGTTTAAGTAAAAACACTAACAACATCCCCAGCTTTGCGGGTGTACATTAAACCCCTACTGTGCCAGGTATGACCCGAAAAACAAAAATAGCGACCTACTGTTTCTGACTGCTTTCTAACCAAATGTGCATTTATTGCACTATTTCTGCAATCAGAGAAAAAGATTTTAATTTAAACTCGAGAGGATAAGCTCATCTCTTCTTCAGCCTCTAATCCTTTGTCATACATACGGCTCCTGCAGCTACATTGCTTTCTTCAGTCCTGACATGCGTACTACAGCATTAAAGGTCCCCCAGCGTTTCTCTGTTCTTTTCACTGTGTTTTTGGGGTTTTAGGGTGCTGTGTAGTGTTGTCCTGTAATTAGGGCCTAAGTTTATACAGGCTATAGTTTTGACACATTAGACACACAGTGAGGACAGTCCACCACAAACATTTTCATCTCATCACCTTCTCATTAGCAAAAGCAAAATATACACTGGTCACAGTAACTGACCAACATTTATTATCTCAACCTTCGTTACTGAAATGAAAACTGATCCAGATATAAGCCAGGCACCATCAAGTGATGGATATTCCCTCCCAGCTGGGACTTAAACTGACCATCCTCATTCACATACACACACACACCCACACACACCCAGTGAGCAGTCAGACAGGCCACCCACCCTCCAGGCTTTCTGACAAAGAGCAGCTCTGTGATCAGGGGGAGACTTTCAGTGACACCGCTCAGCGATAAGATGAGAGAAAAAGCATTTATCCAGACTAATCCTGTGACAGAAACACAGGACCATAACTGAGCTAAATTACAGATCCACAGCTTTTTCTGGAGTCTCCTCTTATCAGAGGTTTCACCATCTCATGTATGTGTGTAGTGGGAGTGCTGATATTATCCCAACTCCAGGCTTATCAGGCATTAAATGAGCTGGTATTTGGTTTCACAGTCACTGAAATCCTCTGAATAACAAACACACACATAAACACACTGGAACTTGAATTACAACTGAAAACAAACAAGAACAAAACTACATACAAACACATGAGCTGTTAGCAGAGACCACTTTAGAGCCTGAGGGCTGTATCTGTGTGTGTGGAAGGGGGGAATGAGAGGAAACTGGGAGGAGGCTTTATTTAGAGTAGACCCTTCACTCAAACAAACTTACATCCACAAACACACACATAGTTGAATCTCATTCAAAAAGTTTAGACATGTCCATCTTTTATCATTTATTTTTGTGAAGGAGTTTTCAAGTTTGCCCCCACCTGCACCAAAAACCTGACCTGGTGGGTGTGCCAAGATCCCAAAGTCTCATCCTCACCTTTACCTCAGCTTGAAAACCAGGGAATCAGAGCTGAAAGTGACATTATTTCAATAAAGATTAACCCCATAAGGAACTCGTCCTCACATTACAAACATGTGGACGCTCTATTGTAGTTTACAGCTGCGTAACAACGTCCTGCCTCTTATTACGCGCGTCCTTACACAAATACACAGGCTTAGGGGGGTGTCTTACCTCGGAGCAGCGTCCCGGTGCTCAGCAGAGCCAGTAAGAGGAAAGCAGACAAATCCATCTTCATGAGTCGCTGTTCGGGTTTGTGAAAACTCTGCGGAGCTGTAGGAGATGAGGAGGTGAACTCTGAGAGAGCTGGATACGAATGAGCCGCTCGGGTGTGAGTCGGTGCTTTGTGGAGAGGCGTGGAAAGTCCGAGAATTACCAAAGTCCGTCTCTCTCTCTCTCTCTCTCTCTCTCTCTCTCGGTGACGCAGCGCAGGTGAAACTGTGAGCCGAGCGCATGGCAGAGGAGGAGGAGGAGGAGGAGGAGAAGGAGGAGGGGTAGAAAGTCTTCCGGGCTTTTTTCTCTCCCTTTCCTTGGTATGTTGCCTTAGAGGGCTGTCGGAAAACAGTCTCCTGATTTCATGTGTGTGGGTGAACAGCAGCAGCAGAAACAGATCTGAGGTGAAGTCACCCTCCTTCAGCTGCTGTTGCTGCTGTTTCTGCGGAAGCGCCGAAGTCTGAGGCATTTAGAGAGAATGTGAAATATCCGGGTTTAGCCTTTCTGATTCAGTGACATTACATTCACAACTTCACGGGTTAGGGTGACCACAGGTCATAAAAATATGTCCAGTCAGACTTTATATAATTTCCCAAATGGCCGCGTTTTTCTCAGCTTGTTCTGCAGACCATTGATAGTTATAATAAGGCAAAGCTGCACTGAGACACGTGCATTGTTCTGATGTAGCAACCTGTCAACAAGTTGAGCAGGAAGACATGAAACTCTGACTTTGTGCTTGTGCTGAGATAGAAGTGCACTCTTTACAGATGAACTGCAGATATACAGTTGTTCTCTTTTTTCCTCTTAGCTGTGACTGGGGGAGGCACTGTGTACTGTCTGCAAAGCTGGCACCTTTGTGTCAGACCAACATTTAAACGCCTCAAAATCTTAAAGTTTCACTAAGATTTTGAGGCATTTTTCTCTTTGCTGTGTCTTTTATTAAAGCACGTGGCAAGCCACTGTCATTTTATTTAACCTTTGTTTAACCTGATAAAACCCAGTGAGATCTCAATCTCTTTTACAGGGTGACCTGGCCAAGAGGTCAGCAGCACACATGATAAATAGAACATTACAATGGTAAATTACAAATGAATTAAAACAGCTTTATTTTGGTGAGCATTTACAGATAAAGTGCGAGAAGTGAATTGAAATAAGTTCATAAACACAGGCTGGTCCATAACCTGACATTTGTCCTTTAGCATGGAGCAAAAAGGCTCCAAGAGAAACAAATCAATTTAGAATTAAATCAGTCCATGCAGAAGGAGCTGCAAAAGCTGAACACTTTTTTCCCGTGTCTGTTCTAACACGAGGAAAATGCAAGGGAATAATGTCTCTAGAGTGCAAGTTATACAGGCGCATGGCAAGCTATCGTTATGGAAGTCCATTCCTGCCAGTTAAAAATAAAAGAGTCAGACGAAAACTTGGCTTCCTTACATTTTTTTGCCCATATCCATCAAGTCAAAATCTTGGGATAATTTAGTCAAAAGTTGAGATAAAAAGTCGAATATCTAGGATAAAAAGTTGAAATTCTGAGAAAATAAGTCAAAACTGGGACTATATAGTTACAATTATGAGAAAAAAGTCCAAACTTTGAGACAAAACGTAAAATTATGTAATGAGAAGTCAAATTTTTAAAGAGTAAACGTCAAGTTTTTGAAATAAAAACACAAAATTTGTAGATAAAAAGTCGTCTCTGAGATAAAAGGTCAAACTACGAGACAAAACGTCTAAATTTTGAGGACAAGAAGTCATAATTTGAGATCAAAAGCCAAAATTCGGGGATTAAAAAAGATTTAAAAAAAAAAACGTAGGAAAAAAGGTCAAAATTACAATTTGATAAATTCAGTAGAAGTAGAGAAAAAGGGCAAATTATCAGGTAAAAAGAAAAACTGTGGATACAATGTCATAACTTTGAGATGCAAAGTCAAAATTTGCAGTTAAAAAAGAAAATACTGTGATGAAAAGTCAAAATTCTGCAATGAAAAGTTATAATGAGATAAGAGGCCAAAATTTGAGATAAAACAGTCAAAGTGATTTTATTTAGTCCAAATTTTGCAATGAAACTTCAAAGTTTTGACTTTTTATCTTAGAATTTCATTATTTTCCCATATTTTTGACTAAATTCTATCAAACTAAAAACCTTCACAAAGGTGTGGTTTTGATTATTTCTCAATATAAGCTTTACAGAATTACATAACATTATTCATGTTTACATTATATAAAATTCTCATTTTAAAGACAAAAAAGTGTTTACATAGCTTTGTGAGTTATGAAACTACTTTCTTGTCTTTGAATATCTTTTGGGGTTTTTTGTAGGTGTTAAGGGGGTTCTCTTAGTAGGGTTTTAGAATATGCTCACCCCTTGTTAACTGATCTGCAGTGGAATACAACCTAATCAACCGACCGCATTACACACACCTTTGGGCAGCGTGAGTGCATAGAAGCCTGATTTCCATCCAAGCTGTGATTTATGAAACAGTCACCTTCATAACTCAAGAGTAAATCTCATCTCAAAGTGTCAAAGACCGAAATGAGGAAATAAATGAGTCGCTAAATGAAAAAATGAAACTTGGACAGAAGCTGTTTGTAAAGGTCAGTTCAGAAGGGGAATGTGAAGGCGGCACGTCCCAATTCTTTGGATGAACAATCACTGAGAAAGAATGCTGGAGTCTTCTTCATCAGGGGAGAACCCTGCAGGGGGGCTCCACAGCTGTGGGGATTTCCCGCACGTTTCATTCCTTTAAAGTCAGAGTCCAGCAGAATTCCACTCCTGCTTCTGTGAAGATGACCATCAAAAATGTTTGAAATAATTCACATTAAATACTATCCACTATATAGCTATACCCAAAATGCATTTGAATTTATTACTTTTTACCCTGGTACTAAATGAAGTAAGCCCTGTTAGTGTTTGTGTTATAGTTGTATGTATAACTATTTAACCTCTAACACAAACAGCAAAACCTCATCACTAAGCAATGGATTTTTTTCTGATACTATTCGATTGGAAAATTAAGTCTTAAATGACTTCATCTGTGCTCATCTCATCTGAATAATCTTGAAAAATAATGTAGTTCAAGCTACTACAAGTCAAAAATGAATCCTGGCTGTCTCACAGTGAATAAAAGAAGCTGCCAATGATTTTTTTTATTTTTTTATTTCAGGAGACTAATATCATTTTATTTTTCTTATCTAACAGTAGACTATTTATAAACACACTGACTCTCTCTTTCTCCTGCACTCTTCTCCCGCCCCTCACAAATGTTTCTGCAGGTGGGGGGTTGAGATAAGGTTATTATGTTTGTGCCTGAGTTTGATTGTGTTGTGTGATCATTCATTTCAAAAGAACAATCAGTTTCTGATGACAACCGGAGGAGGGAGGGACACCGACAGACAATGGAGGGAGAGAGAGAGGGAGAGGAAGGAGTGAGTCAGCAGATGCTGATAGGTAAACAGGGGTCAGCACAGCTTACTGGTGACATCTAGTGGACATGTAATGGTATGACTGGAAGAGGAGAATCCCACTGTGCATGCTGCAGCATCCCATTGTTCTCATCCTTGTCTTTGAGGGAACATCTCTTTGTGCTCTGACTGGTTTGGACCTCTGTGTGTGTTTGTGGGTGTGTTTGTATTTTTAGTTTGAACTGATGGAGATCTGTGTAGATCATTTCTCAGTCCACACATCAGACAGACACATGCTGAATGAAGAAAGTGTGACCAGCTGATGCAGGTGCAGGCTTCACAACTGAACAGACACATCTCAGACACAAGACCATAAAACCAGGTCAGCAACTGGACTTTTGGACATTGTGGTAATTTTAGACGACAACTGCCCCCCCTAAAGTGCCCTCTTGGAAGCAAAAACGGATGCTAAGGTGTGTCTTGGCAGCCAAAATGCGTGTAGAAGTGCCCTCTAGGAACCAAAATGCATGTTAAAGTATCCTCTGGGAGCCAAAACCTGTGCAAAAGTGCCCTCTAGGAGCCAAAACCAGTGCAAAAGTGCCCTTCAGGAGCCAAAACCTGTGCAAAAGTGCTCTCTAGGAGGCAAAACACATGTTAAAGTGCCCTCATGGGCGCCAAAATGCGTGCTAAAGTGCCCTCTAGGAGGCAAAACATGTGCTAAAGTGCCCTCTTGGAGCCAAAACCTCTGCAAAAGTGCCCTTCAGGAGCCAAAATGTGTGTTAAAGTGCCTTCATGGGAGCCATAATGTGTGCTCATTGCCCATTGTTCAAATGAGTCATCCATCCATTTTAGTATTCAGTTTTAGACATGCACTCTCTCATATGGTCACAGTGGGGACGCAATTGTCGCAGTCAAGTGAAGACCCGCCCCTATCTGCCTCTGACTGGCCCTAACCTTTACCCACTGACATGCAGCAACAGTAGGCCCACTAGCCAATCAGAAGTAGGGCAGGTTATTGCTAAATGTGGGGGAAAAAAATGAGACAGGCTTAATGCTGACTGAGGTCAGACCACAGCTGTGCATGCTACTGCTGTGTGAGGTAGGTAGCTAACAAGCTAATATAGCAAGCTGTCTCCGTAGTTACCAATTAGCTGTGCATGAATAAACATTTGTGTAGTAGCCTGGAAGTCCTATTATTTGGTAGAGATGCCTATTGCATGCTTAAGGAGGAGCAACCTCACTGTGTCTTGTGGGAATAGCTTTTCAAAGCTAGCATGAAGTAAAAGTTGGGTTAGCATTACATATCAGGGTTTACAGGTTTAAGTTGACTTCACCATCAGCTCAGTAGAAAGGAGCAAGGTGAGCTTTATATTCTGTGAATGTAGCTTTAATGTGATGCACTTTGCAATAAAATAAATAGATCTGCAGTCATCTGTGCAAAGCAGATTTCCTGAATTTTGTGAAGGGTAGATGCATTTAGGCTAGCTAATTTTAGAGACATGAATGAGCCACAGTTTATTCCATGGATCAGTAAATGTGTCTCAGAGCTTTTCAACAGCTAGGCTATGGCTTAAGCTTAGATTTGTTTTATTTTATTTTAACTAGATTTATTTTGTTGCTGTAGAAACAGCATTACAAGAATGTGCATTGTCTGATTCTCTATACGACTCTGACTCTGAGGACGCAGATTTTTTTTTCTTTTTTAAAAAAAACAATGCATTATGTGGCCATAGCTTCAATTCCCTAGTCATATTTTTGGAATTGTGTCAATGTGGAAGGGGAGGGGGAAAATCAGAGAGATATAAATAAATAAATAAATGAATAAATAATCTTAAAGGGATACGCCGACAACGTATCTGATGACTGAGGCAGGCTGACTGAGGCTTGCTATCAGTCTGTCTACATCAGTGGTTCCCAACCTGTGGGTCACAGCCCCCTAGTGGGCCACGATGGTATTGTAAGTGGGCTGCCAAATCATTTCCAAAATATTATGATTTTAGAGTAGTGTAATTATATAAAGATACAAGATACCAATAAAGAAAGAAAGGAACAAATATACAGAATACTTTTTTTAATGTCAAAACTCAATTGCGAAACTGGGTAAGGGAAATAAAAAATGTTCAGATATTCATAAGTAAAAAATTTCCACTAAGAAGGCTTGTTATAGCCCAATGGGTAACACGACCTGACTTGAATTTAACAATGACCCAATATGTATTAAAAAAAAAAAAATGTAACAAAACCCAAATGTAATACATTTTCAAAAATGTAACAAAAGTGTAAAAAAATTGTTACATTTTGGCTAAAAAGTTATTTTGTTTTGGGCTCAGAATCTGTTACATTTCCAAGCAGCTATTACATATCAGGTTTCATTACATTTTGGGTTGTTGTTACAAATGGGTCTTGAACAAGGCATTCTATATTCTCTGTACTTACTAGGTCGATGGTGGGCCGCAAACATTTTTGAAACTTTAAAATGGGCCCTAAGTTGGAAAAGGTCGGGATCCACTGGTCTACATATTAAACACAATGAAAAACGTACTTGCCGCCGCCTCAGACATGGTTCCCTCTTCCATGGTGCCCTCTTCCATGGTGAGGACAAGCTATATGTGCCCCTTTTTTTTCCTTTTCCGCCCCTGCCCTTCAAAAAGTCTGTGCACGCCACTGGCTGTCACAGTCATTAGATTTGAACTCCCTGGAAAATCTGCCGTGGGATTTTACTGGACTGGAGGTCACTGCCCATGAAAAATGGACTCAGATTTCTGAGGAATGCTGCCAGATACTGGTGTCTCTCAGTGCATCACGTCTGCAGCAGCTCAAGGATTCTACAGAGGAGATAAAGTAGTCATCATGAAGAGGCTGAATCATTCTGAGACTGTGCGAGTCATTAAAAAGGATATTTTGTGTTTAAATTAGAGGAAACACTTTCAAATATTAGCTGTGCTGAGGGATTTAGATTGTTTGAGTTTGACATCTTTATTGCAAACAGCTGGAAATGTTGCAAATTAACTTATGCAAAAAATAATAATAATACATTATTTTATTCAATTATTTTATCATCATTTTCTTATTTGACACAAATCTATTGACACATTTATGGAATGCTTCTGAGGAAAGAAAAAACTGTACATACAGGTGACCACATGTATTCTGTCAAATATCAGATTTAATGTTATTATACATATGCAGATTTTATGTGCAGTGTAATTCTCATTCCATAAATTCTTATTTAACATCTAACGCTGATTTGCAAAAAGATGTCACCTCCATGGGTTGGGTTAACTATGAAGCTTTGAACTTAAAATGATGAGGCTGAACCATCGGGTGGACTAAAGATGTGTATCTGCACCAGGTGAGCTCTCAGTATGTAGAGTCAAAAACTAAACAGTGTTTGGAGCAGTTTGAGGAGTCTGGATGAGGCAGCTTTAGCCACTATGACTCTCTGGGCCTATGAAAACACTTTAACATGTCCAGAAATCTAAACCTTAACTCCAGAGTTCACTTCTGATCAAGATTTCAGTTCTTTCTTGTTTTATCACATTCTCATTTATGTCACAACAAAACAAGGAGCAGATAATTCATTAGAATCAACTAAATGATATTCCTACTCCAATTCCCCCTTTTTATTACATCATAATAATATTTCAAGGCTGTAGTGATCTGTTATTCATAAAAGCAAATGTAGGAAAGCACCTGAACATGAGGACAACCCATACAGCAAACCTAGCTGGGCATAGGAGAATTTTTTAGTCTATTTCTAAAGTCAGATGTGCTGTTCGGTCATCGGATTTTTAAGCTCCGTGAGGGCCTAGTTTCCACTCTCCAATATGATGTACAGAAGCCCATTGCTGCCATATATAACAATATGTCTTTCACTTGAAGCAATTAGAGCATACGAAGAAAGAACTTAACGGATTATACATTTCTTTTTATAACAACAAAAGTTTAATCTCATTCCTTCACGTTATGAGATAGGTTCTGGATGGTGCCCAACGTGTTTTGGGCTATGCCACTTTTGCCCAAAAAATTAATACACCACTGTTGGTATTTCTATGAAATTGTGGTGTACCAGAAGACAGCATAACCTCATTAAGTCTGAACCCAAGCATGAAGAAAAATTTAAATTTAGATGTAAAAGAAGATTTTGAAATGGCATACAATAGTCAGCTGTATTGTGGTAACAAGAAAGGTTTTACATTAAAGCTTGATTATTTTGTATGTTATAGGAACATTTCATTTTTTCCCCCTGATGTGGCAGCAGTACGCTTTGGCCTTCACACACTATGCTTCCTTTGTCTTTAGAGAGCATTTATTTATATTGTTTTTATAGTTTCTACAATATGTACCTGTTATATTGTAGGGCCATTGAACCTCTTACCTGACTGAACCTCTCTGGGTGAATTGATGAGGACATTCATTCTGTATGCTGAGGAACATGATGCTGGACAAGTTGAAATCACAGGTCAAAGTTCAACATATGTAATTTGCACAAGTCTCCATTATTTTCACATCAGGAACAGATTCTCATTTCAGAAAAAAAAAACACATTTCATGTAATTTAACACAATCACTTTTGGAACAGGAACATCAAAAAAATTTACCAAGTTTACAAGTTTATACTGTTTTGTTGCATAAAATATATTAAGTGAGGGGGCTTAATGTTCTACATCATCTCTATCAAGTGATTAATCACAATTCTAATACATAGCAATATTAACAAATTGAATATTTCACCAAATATTGTATTCATATTAAATATAAAGCTAAAATTTACAGCAAGATGACTTTGGACAACACGTCAAAGCCTGATGCTTTTTAGCTCAATGAAGCACTCATTAAAAGACTTTAATTTACAAATCAGAGTTTACCTCATTCTCTGCAGCTAAACTTTCAGTGAAGCGCTCTTAAATCTCAGACCTAGTTTTACCAGCAAATAACATCAAGACCTGTACAACATTAAGGAGCCAATGACCCTGCAAAAGGACAGCGGTCCAACTGAGGCACTGATTACAGGTCAGTAAAGTTACTTTTCGACCAGAAGTTCCAGGATCCACTTCTGTTAGCATGGAGGATATTTAGAATGTGCTGGTTTTGACCCTGATTTTTTAAAGTGACTGTGGGGAGAATCTGTATGGAGTGGATTGAAGTGGCTCCATTTGGCAGGAGGGCTTGTGCCAACTTGTGACTCTTGTGCTTGTTTTGAAAGTGAAAGTGAGATTGATTCTTCTTTTTAACACTACTTTTTTTTGTTCAATATAACTTTTACTGGATACAATGGGATTGGGTAATGTATTTATAAACAGTTACATAGCACGGCTGTTTGAAATATAACGTCAAACTTTGTGAGTTTGTATCCTAGTTAAGTAGCTGGCTACACTTAGCGTTACTCATAGCTCAGTGCTCTAGGCCATATCAGTGCTTTGTAACATTGGGAAGTCCTGGTTATGTCCTACCAGTGCTTATTTACTAGGCAGAGCAAACGTAACCTGGCTCTTCATTTTATTGATAGACTCTCAGATTTGAACAGATCACTGCAGAATAACTGCTGCATGTGGACAGGATTGAACATTAACACCAACAGCTCAACCAGTGTTTAAGCCTCTAGCTCATGTTTTAGCCTTTAGCTCGTGCTCTATCACTCTTCTATCTATCTCTCTTCTGCTCTTCAGACCTTTTTCTTTCAGACTGTCCAGCTCCTGTTTCCACAATTACTACTAAATAAACCGTAGAATGTTTTTCTCAGCAGAGAAGATCATAGGCCACTGCTAAACTTCCTCAACTGGCGTTGTCATAAACACTTAGACTTGTCGTAAATCAATCTGGTCCAGTTGGACCCACTCAAGAGGCTGAGAAATAGCATGTAGAAATAACCTATTTTAGCACTGATAATCTCATTTTAAATTGTGGATTATGTTCAGGCATTTGTCTAGAGAAGAAACATTTTTTAAGATCACTTAGAAAGTCCTCACAGTTCCTTTAAAATCACTTTGACCGGCAAAACACCGTAGTCAATCAACAAGGTCACACTTAGAACTGAAACACTTGTCTATCTCGGTCAGAAATTGACCTTTTATTCAGCTTAAAGGCAGGGCCTGCAGGAATTTCCTATAAATTTAGTGTAAACTTTTACTGAAACAATCCTGCTGTATCATCATTTCTGGGCCTCTACACATCTGTCAGCGTCTGTATCTGCCCTAACCCCCTCCTCTGCCTGTATGTTGATGTCTTATGTGTCTTGGGATGTTTCTGGGTGGAGAGTAGGCATGATGATGGCCCCCGACACTCACAGCACGCCCAGTGAGCAAGTGACTTTGCATTTGATGATAACAAGTTGGAGAAGCTGTCCACGATAGCGGCTGTAATATGGAGAAAAAATGCTACAGTATTTGCAGGATACCTTATTTACCTATGGGAGGTCAGGTGTACGGCTCGTGAGTCCCTCCCATGAAGAAATGTTATGCTGCAGGTGCTCGCTGGGCTGGTGAGTGTTTACATAGCTACAGCATAGAGCTAATGACTGGAGGCCAGTTTGGGTGTTGTATTTTCAACTGGTAACAAAAATTCCCGCAGACCCCACCTTTAAAGGGAGAGCAGATGTTGACTGACAACTTTCAGCAGGGTGCCTTTTTAACGCAGAACTAAATTTAGACCCAAGTTCCTGTGGTCGAAAAGCAATCCTTAAGAATCCATGCTACGAATGATCTCCTGCAGATCAAAGTGTAGCCTGCCCCAATAGTTAATAAACAAACTATAAAACACATTTTCTGCTTCACTTCTATGCGTCTGAAATCTGTACCTGTTAAGAGTTTCCTAAACCATCATTTAGCCTTTACTTTCCGGTAAAACATCTACTTCCACATGCATCAAGTCACATCTGTCCCTTTGTTAGCATTGTCAGGCGTGAAGGGGGGGGGTGCAGTTGGTTCAGGTGCTCAGTTGAAGGCTGGGTTGTGGGCCCCTGACAGCGTGCTGACAGGTGTGCTCTTGCCTTTGAGGAGGGTGAGGGAAAAGATGAAAAAACAAGCACTCATAACACCCAGGATGATCACACCAGAGATTAGTGCGCTGGTCACTGTGTTCATATGAAACGCCGGAGCTTTGAGATGGGCTGGAACAGCACAAACACAAACATACACGCGCAAAGATCAGTGTTACATCATACACATTGTACTCTTAATTTTACTACAGCACTTGTAAACAAAGGATGTGAAGACTCACCCAGTTGAGAGTTGTTGGTCGGTGTTTCATCTGTCAAAAAATACATTTGAAGGTTAGAAGAAATGCACCGGGTCAAAGGCAGTTTACTTTAAAGTGAAGCTGTTGAAAACCAATGACATCTAGATGTGTTTCTACTGAGTTAAAGGTAAACTCCTAATCTCTACACAGGATTAAATTCAAGATGCAAAGCCTAAAATACTAAAAAAATAAATTAAAAAAAGGGAACCAAAGCGACAGAGGCTAACAATCACTTTAAAAGGCTAACCAGATCTACAGAGGCTAGCTAAGAGTGTAAAAAGTTCATCAGTGCTAATGAAGCGTATAAAGACTATTCACAGGTAACAAGAGTTAAAGAAGCTAACTCGGACTGTAAAATGCAAACCAGAGTTCCACAAAAAAATTAAGACTTTTTAATGCTAACTTGACCTAAAGAAGCAAATGAGCACTGTAAAAAGCTAACCAGTGCTAAGTTAAGACAGACTGTACTAAGCTATCCAGCATTACAGACGCTAGTGAGGGCTTTTCATTGCTAACACAACGGTACAAAGCTAATCTAAACTCCCCAAACTAACTGGATTCTACAACGCTAACCTGACCTACACATGATAACATGGATTTAACAAAGCTAACAAGAGCTAAAGAAGCTACTGAGGACTGTAAAATGCTCCCCTGACCTACAGCAGCTAACATGGACTTTATAAACTTTCAATTTGTTGATCTGTAACTCTTACTGGAGGCTGACTGAAATTGTGGATTTATATTAGTATGGTGGAACTAGTAACGCTACCACTGGTCTCTTCTTGGTGGTGAACATGTTGTACAGTAGAGGAGACTATAGACAGTAACGGTGTTTTTATAATAAGGATTTGATGGGAACCAAGAAGAAATGGAAGTGTACCGCTCCGAGTGATAATAGGCCCTGCAGTCAGGACAGCAGCGTTTGACTCCTTCCTCTCCAGTACATCTCTCTTTTTCCTGCTTCCACAAATCTGAAAAGTGACAGAGAAAGTTCATTGGCAAATGAAAAAATGTATACCTCATTGCTGTATTTACTTCCTCATGTTATGACAGTAGGAATACACACACAGTGGTGAACGCTGACTTTTGACATCCTGTGTCTTTTTGTGGGCTTGTGTGTGAAAAGTAGTCAATTGATTCTGATCTCAGGAATTTTTTCTTCTCTCAATGGCAGTTTTTCTTTTCTTTACAAGCAAATAAGGCATCATTCTTGTCTTCTTTTGAAATAAAACTTTTTCTGGACTCGTAAGGTAGATGTGGCTCTTATTAAGGCTAATAAGACAATTTCAGGGCCGCAGAAGCCAAAGGGGGCCTGAGAAAAGCTAACCAGGGCTAAAGAGGCTAATGAGGACTGCAAGGAGCTAATCAGATGGGAAAAAAAAGTTAACTGGACCCATAAAAGCTAACCAGGCCCCCAGGCTAAAATAAAAATAAAGCAAACCAAAACTGCTGAAAGCAAATCAGAAAAAGGAAACCTAGGAAAAACTAAACCTGCATAAAAGCTAACCAGAACTGCAAAGACTTTTTGGGGCTACAGAAGCTAATAAGGCTTTTACAAAGCTAACCATGTCTCCAGAAGCTCATGAGAACTGAAAAATGCTATTTAGACCAACAAAAGCTTAAACGGACCACAAAAGCTTTAAAACGGACCACAAAGGCTAACTGGGCTAAGGCAGGTAGAATGGAAAGTATAAGCTTATAATAAAATAGGAGCTGTAAATAGCTTCCCAACTTGCAATAAGCTCCAAAGGCCCCTAAAGGCAAACCAGGACAAGGACTGTATAAAAAATCGGGGCTACCAAAGCCAGCAAGGACCATAAGGAGTTCACCAAGACTTCAGAAAACAGGGACTGTAAGGAGCTGACCAGGGCTATACAAGCTAACAGGAACCATAGGGAGCTGACCAGGGCTATACAAGCTAACAGGAACTATAGGGAGCTGACCAGGGCTATACAAGCTAACAGGAACCATAGGGAGCTGACCAGGGCTATGCAAGCTAACAGGAACTATAGGGAGCTGACCAGGGCTATACAAGCTAACAGTAACTATAGGGAGCTGACCAGGGCTATACAAGCTAACAGGAACTATAGGGAGCTGACCAGGGTCATAGAAGCTACCAGGGACTATAAGGAGACGACCAAGGCTCTAGAAGCTAACAGGAACTATTAGAAGCTAACCAGAACTATGGAAGCTAACAGGATCTAGAAGAAGCTAACCAGTGCTCTGATTCTGAATCAGAAGCCTAGAGGCTGAAAACTCAGATGCACCTTTTAAAATGAAATATGAACCTGTTCATTGTAGTCAGTGTGACCTGAACTTTGAGACTTTTTCTGTTCTGATTGTCACTAAAAATTTCAGATTGGAGTTATTTGTATTTCATTTTTCTGTTTTTATCCCTTGTACAGCGACCTTGGGTGTCCTGAAAGGCACTTTTAGATTAAATGTATCATTACTATTATTGTTATTATATGTGAGCAAACGAATAGATTTGGATCACTTGGTAACTTCTCCACGTTTCCCTCAAAACATGGAGCTTGAGATGTGTGTCAGAGAGAAGCTGTGAACTCTGTCCTGTTGAGTGAAAAGACATCCTGATGGTCTCACTGGCATGAGCATGGGACAGTCGTCCGAGCGACACAGCTTGGTGACACAGTGCAGAAAGACCGTGGACATCTTCTGGTTCTTGTGCTTCACAAAGCGGAAGACTTCGAACGAGAAACGACCCATCTGGCTCTTCCCGTTTTCAAAGACGGTGGTCTGGGGGTCTTTTTCACAGCTGCTCCGAGGAGAAGGAGAGAGGTCAAGAAACAGATAAACAAGAAAAGAAAAGAAAGAGAACAACAGCAGACCAGAGTCAGAGCTCTGTTTTCATGCTTGAGTTACCTAAAGAAGAGATCATAGCGGAGGTCATCATTTGGGTTTCCCGAAGGAGTGGTGTAGCAGTAGTCCATCAGAATATTCCATCTATTAAATTAGAAGAATGAGAGAGCAGAAAGCACACTGATGAAACATCTTCACATGACACTCCAGTTGTCCTAAGGATTTTGGGAAACACTGGAGGAAACGAGGCAGAAGTCAAATGATTTTTGACCACATGAAGAGATTTTGAAATCTGGATCATGGTCTGCTGATGCTTCACTCAGACCACATGGTTGTTTGTAGACAAATACCTTCTGTCCAGGTTAGAGGCTCTCACAGCTGCAAACACCCTGGTCTTTAGGGTCAGTCCTGTCATGGGGATGGACAGCTGCTGGATGTACGACGAGTCCTGCACACAGACCATAATATTTGTTCATTGTTTCTACCTCGTAGCACTTCTTAAGTCTCTTCCTTCATAAATACTTGCACATTTATAGTCTGACTTTAAAGAATCCCACCGACTGTGAGGGGTAAATGAATTTACAATAAGGACTGAAATGAATAAGCAGTGTTGTAGTCAGGTTGCTTTAAACTTCTGATCCTTTTGGTGATCATCTGAATTCTTATGGTTACATGTTAAAAGATTTTAACGATTGAAATTCACTGTTAAACTAGTAAAGATGGTAATTACTGTGTATTAAAATTAAATAATACTTTTCATGAATGGTAACGCTGTAATAATAAAATACAACAATGACACTAAATGAAATAGAAAAACATGACAGTATTCTGTATATGGTAATAAAGCTGTAAATGAAAACACAGTAACCATATTAAAGTAATAACAGTAGTATCACTTGTAAGACAGAATGACTTTTAAGTTTTTGTTTAAGTAATACAATTTTAGTGTTGGACAAACAGGTTACAGAAGTGTTCACAGGCTGTTATCCAACTCTTAATCATGACACGCAGCCTTCTGTGAAATTTAACTTCAGACACTCCACGATCCTTGAGTTAATATCTTAAAGCTGCTCTTCTGCGCTTGTTCAAAGTCACTCAGAGGTTTACTGATAAATTGTCATAAGTTTTCAGCTGTAACCTCTAAATCTCTTTTTTGAATTATTTTAAGTGACTCTAACACGCCATAGTAAATGACACTGGGGGTAGCACTTGTTGATGTTGTCCTGAAGAAAGCGTTGTGAAAGCAGTGCGATGTCACATGAAACCCACAAATAAAACTATTAGTCACATATATGTCTCTTAAAGGCCGGTCAGACATCAGCTTTAATCCGTTCTCCACTGAAAGACTGTCTCCTTTTCTATAATTCATATAATAAATGTGATTTATGTACAAATCAAAGATGTCTTGTTGCCTATTGGGTAGAGCTTTATCTGTCTACTATATTTTTCCAGGCATGTATGATTGCTAAGAGCGAAGTTTCTCAACATTGGGGTTGCAACCCCACATGAGGTCACTCCAAATCGAAACAGGGTCCCCAGAAACGTCCAGGAATTGATAAAAAAAATACTGACAAAAATATATCTTTCAGTCATTTTTTAAAAAATTAAAACTCAACACTTTAAACAACTATATTCTAAATGTTTTAGTATTTTTTTGCATTTAATTATTAAGTTTTTTTTTTTTTTTTACATTTTACCACTTCAGTATTTTCACTATGTTATTATTAAATATTTCAGTACTTTTAGTATTGTTAGTATTTGTAGAATCCGAGCAATTCATTTTCATGTGCCTGGATTCAGTATTTAAGCATTTTAAGCAGTAGACTAAATTTACAGTGTAATACTGAACTTTGTGCTGTTTGTTTCTTATTTTGCCTAAAGTTGTTTACATTGTTTACTGCTCTGTGTGCCTTTAATCATCCCTTGGGTATTGTGAGGGAGCTGGTCAGCATCCCCCTCACTGAGGTACACAAGTTGCACAGTGACTGATAAATATAGACAGTTTGTTTTTGTTTTTGTGTCCTTTATTTATGAAGAAACATCCTATAACTAATCTCTCTCTCTTTGAGGTCCGTTTCCGGGGGTGTGTTCATGGAAGTGCACCCATGAAGGGGCACCACAGGACTCCAGCAGCCTTCAGGCTGAGTGGAGGGATCAGGGCGGAGAGAGGGGAGGGGTTAAAGGGGATTTTTTCTTAAGTTTGAGGTTCTTTAGGTTGTTTTCAGTTCCTTAGGTATTTTCTTTGCTCTTTATTAATATCAGTCATTTGCTTTGTGTTGTAGATATTGTTTATTTGTAAATTTATTTAGTTGTCAGTGGTGTGGGAGGAGTCTTGGGGCAGAGGCCAGGATAGGTGGGGAGGGTGTGTCTCTTCTGCTGGTGCAGCTTTAATTAGGGATCTGCTGCACCTGCAGTGTGTGTGAGAGGCTCCAAGTCTTTTGTTCTGTGAAGGCTGCATGTGTGGTGTGTTTTTTCCCATCTGGAAAGTAAAAGAAAAACCAAGAGCTCTGGAATTTGCTGACTCCTGTGTGTTTTTGATGTCTGCCTCTCTTCATCTACATCCTTCTGCCGTGGTTTCATCCTGTTGGTAGAGGTTAACTTACACCTTAAACCCTACAGGTATAAATATCATGATCAGGAAAAATAGAACTGTCACTTTGTGCACTAATCCTGGCTACTCCTTGTTGACAACACAGTATTAAAAACAAGGACAAAA
The DNA here is from genome assembly GCA_008086565.1 of Thalassoma bifasciatum. Lineage (NCBI taxonomy): Eukaryota > Metazoa > Chordata > Actinopteri > Labriformes > Labridae > Thalassoma > Thalassoma bifasciatum. The sequence goes on along the minus strand of RPOG01001628.1, from coordinate 59,183 downwards.
ACTACTATTAGAAAAAAATTCTCTGGGGTCCCCTGAAATTTGTGATGTGAAAATGGGGTCAAAGCCCAAGAGGGTTGGGAACCAATGGATTAGAGAACTAACTTGTGAATGAATAAACATTATGGGCTTCAGAGCTTCCTTCTGTACTTAATCCATGATTACAGTTATCAGTCAAAGTAATAACAGCTAATGAAATGAGGCACACTAATAAAAGTTAGACTTAGATGCACTTACATTGTAGAGCAGTAGATTTAATGTGCTGATGAAAGTACCGTTGCTGTCCTTCACTGAGATTGCAGCAGCTGACCTGAAAAAGAGAACAAAGTTGTGATTATGAATTAAAGAGAGGGTAGTTGAATGTAGCAGATGAGTCTTTTTGATTTAAACATGGATAAATCCTGTGTGGACTCACGAAGCCAGCTGTGTGTTGTTGACCAGGTACTCCAGAGGGTAGCTGCAGCTGAACTTATACAGCAGACCTGGCAGGTAGCTGATGATCGCCGGAGGGTCCGGTGTGTCGATGTATCCTGAAATATTCCCAATCTGCACCAGTGACAGGTTCCCATAAGCGTTGGGTCCTTGGGCTGTGGAAACCTGCACCAAACAGGTGAGACTTCAACTCACACAGAATGTAGACAACACCACTGAGTGGATTCAGTCATTGAACGGATCCTTAACTCTTTCCCCACAAAATCACAGAAAACCTTGACTTCCTAGGTCTAGGTTTGCAGTTTCCACAGTTCCTGCTGAAAGGTCTCTGGTATCTCACAGCAGCATGATAGAGACAGCAATGCAACTGTAAATGAGACAACTGCCTGACGGAAAAACACATCAGATTTTTTCACACAAACTGTCCAGAGTTAAAGTTTTACCTGCAGCTTGCGTCTGCTGAGGCAAAATCAACGAAAGCACATAATGTGATGGGCCAGGACAATGAGTCACTACACTATAAAACCGGACAGCTTCTTGACTCAAAATAATAAGTTACTTTTACTGGGTTTTTCAAATCTGCAGTTTTACTAGTTTTTCTGAAGTAACAGTGACTTAAGTAGTAGTGGAACCAATTTTACCGTTGTTTTTAGTCATGCCAGCTTGAACTAATTGATTAGCTACGAAGGCTGGGGCTGTCAATGTCCCATTTCACATTAGAGTTCAGAAGGTGGCAGGACTACAGGGGAAATTGGACTGAACAGGCAGAAGAAGATACAGGAATGTCCAGCCTTGAGCGTGTCGAGTAAACCCACTTCAACTTTACTTGCACTATGAACTGCACTGACAGACAGATTTACATATCGAGTTTCCATTTGAATTTCCCACTTATACCCGTTACCTGAGTTTATTTAGCACGAGCATAACATTTGATAACTGATAAGTCAAACAGGAGGCAGCAGTACCTCAGTCCAAGGGGACTTGACTTGGTAACCACAGGATCTCTGGTACAAGTCCCCACATAGATCAAGATCAGGAACTGGATTCAGTAGCCAACACAGAGCATCATTTTTCCTTGGACACATCTTGGCAATAGACCCCCCCCCCCCCAATCACTTGTTGACAGTTGTTGCATGGACGTGTTTTTGCAAGAAGCCACTGTGGGCATCACACCCTAATTTACATAGATATCACACATCTCTCGTGTGTAGCAATGGCTTGCTATGCTCTGGTATAGACCGACTGTCCGACTGTGTATAATGTCAGCAAAATAATTGTGTTTTTCTGCAGAACTCAAACAGAGAACTCCTGTAAATAGAATATATACACATTTAGTTTATTTATTATGAATTTTTCTTATTACCTAAATTTTGTTTTTCTTGCTGTGTGGTAGCGCTGTGTCATATTGCAAAATGTGGTATTGTTCCAATACCAAATAAATATCAGGCCATTATTGCCTATATCAATACTGGTATCAATACTTTTTACAAAGAAAAAAGGTGTGCCAAAACTAACCAAGAATAACATATAACCTCAAAAATTAATGTTTCTTAAATTAATTTAAGTAAATATTTTTTCAACCAAAAAATAATCATGTGCTTTATTTTTTTCTGCTCTGTAGTTAAACAGTAAATATGAATATTTGTGGATATCAGCAATTGTTCTATTCGAGCATTACATGTATCATGTTAATCAAACAGCTTTCACATACTGGTGGATTGGCTATTACAAAAATATAATAAATCAATAAGTAAATAAACAGGTAAATCAATCAGTCAATATACTGATAATTTTAAGTATCAATCTCTTCGTGCAAGTATTGATCAATACTGATACCAATGCTGATATCCATATATCCATATTTTAGATTGATCGCCCCACCACTATTTTTGGGTTATAACTAAGAGTCATTTACTGTACACACACTGTACTAAACAAATACCAGTATTTATCAAGTAGCATGGATGAAGTCATTTTAGTTGCCCAAACTCAATTGAAGTAGACTACAATTAAAATTAAATTAAATTAAATAAAAAAATGTCTAAAGTTAGTCCAACACACAAAACTCTAATTTTCTAAGGTCATAAAGTCATGCTGGCTCAGTTTTTTAAGGCAATCAGTCGCCATGTTTTTAACTTACTGTCACCTGATAAGGTTTTACAGTGTAGAAGTTAGAGCATACAGAACATTTTCCCCCTGTCAGCTCATCTTAATACTAAAAATATGAGAAATCTCACCACCAGGGAGTTTCCACAGGACTCCAGCGTTGCCAGGCTGATACTGAAGATAACCACAGTAGGAAAAGTGTTGTTGTTGATGAACCCGCGGCAGTGAGCGTCCCCATGGCGACCGTTGAGGGCCAGGTCGGTGTCAGTGTAGCCAGAGAAGAGGACGGGACAGAAGTTGATCTTGAGTGTGATGGTCTGAACTCCACAGTACACACTGATATCCCTCTCCGCTGCAACACACACACACACACATACACACACACACACACACACACACATCAGTGCCATTTTGGGAGGAAATCAAAGGTACTTTCTGGAACATTAGGCTTGTGTGGTCCAGGAGATCTTAGACAAAAGTCTCCACCTGTCAAAGTTTGGTTTCCTCACCTGGGAAGCGGCTGTGAAAGTTGCCGTCACAGTTGTATCCATTGAACTGAGCTTCAACTGATAAGGCCTTACTAAATATTAAAAGAATCAAAACTATATGTTCCATATCAGCACCTGGAACAAAACAAGAAACGACACTTAATGTGGGTCTTCATTTGTGAGAGAGGAAGATTTACAGATGAAAAAGTGACAGGAATCATTTATTTGCATGTTTTCTTAATCAGAAATCAGACTTCAGAGGACAAACAAGTGTAGAAACATCACTGATTTCTTCTAGCATCAATTTATGAAGATGCTAAATCATCCTTACAGCATAATCTGTCTTCTCATCACAAACCGCTCATTGTCCTTCAAAAATCTCCACACACACACACACACACACACACACACACACATAGTCCTTGTCACATTGAGACAGAGGCTGTCGATCCCGGGAATCGATTAAATTCAAGCAGTAATTGCATCAAATTAGTGGAAGTGTCTGAAGCTCTGGCAGCAGACGGTGGCGTTCCCCACATCCAGAGGAAAACTGGCAGAGGAGAGGAAGAAGAAGCACTCACCGGGGTTCCTGAAAGCCAGCAAGTCAGCGGTTCTCCATAAGCCTGGGACAGACGATGGACTGGTCCCCACAGCATCCCTACCTCACAACTAGAAACAGGACTCAGGAGCAGGGGGGGAAAAGGGATCCCACACATAAGAGATTCATTATTTGAACATGTCAACAAAAAAGGGCTGTCCAGAGCGAACATGGGAAAGTCCATCAAATCTGAATGTGTTATACAAATCCTTTCACGTTCACAGAAACATGAGCAGGTTTTGAAGTTTCCCACTCATATCCTTTTGGCCCAAACTGGCTGTGTCACTGCTCACAAATGGTTTGACGCCGCATGAGGTCCAGCGGCTGTGGAGGGGGGAATTATCTTTTCATCGCTCCAGTGGCCCTGGCTTGCTGACTGAGCCGTTCCTTTCTCCCCGGGCTGGTTGGGGACTGGAGGGCCCACCAAGCGGGCCTTTGGCCCTGGGAATCCACACTCTTGGTGCTTTGTGTGCAGGAGTCTTCAGTCAGCACAGCAGCAGGCAATCTGCTTGGTGGGGCTGCGTGCTGCTGCCGGCCCCGCACCTGATACCTCAAACTTTGATTCCTGGCCACAGGACTCCCACCAATGAAAGAAAGAGAGAGCAAAGTTCGTGGAGTTTCAAGGGATTACCCGGACCTCAGTGTCCGAGCCTCCATATGGACTGCTGTATATGTCAGGGGCTCAGTGCAGAGCGACTCAGGCAGAGGACTCACAGGGATCCTGAGAACAGGAAACGTGAGATGGAGGAGACACCAAAGAGGCTAAATTCTCACCTTTAGACCAATGGGTTGAAAACAGAAGAGCACTTGTCTGTTTTTTCTCTTCTGACATTTTGAAAAAAAACTTACCACATGTATTCTCCTCACATCTGTCATCAGCAAAATAAGTCCTCTTTACCCTGAGTAAAGCTCATATAGACTGGCTCTGTTACTCCTGCTCTGCCTCAGCTCACACAGGATCTCACTTTAAACTCCTGGAAACAACAGTCTCACCATTTCGAGCTTTATCTAATCAGACACCATAGGATTGAGTATTAGTTGTGTTTCTCTCTTACCTTGATTGTTTCACCTCATGAAGAATATTTCAATCTGATTTAAGATCATCTTCATGTCCGGCGGCTCTCTGTCAGCACTTGTGACCCACCTGTCCACCTGGATCCTCCTCTGTCAAACATCTTGTTGCAGCTGGGAGCCCAAACTGGTGGCAGGTATTGACCCGACCCAGCTTGATTAAACTCTGAAATTCACTTGCAGAGCTGTCTAGGGACAGTGAGCCCTGACAGTTGGGGAAAACCATCTTCTATTTGTGCATCCAGATAAAATGTAACCATGAGAGTCTTGGTTTGGAAACAGGAGATGGTCCATGGCAACCCTGTAGACTGATACTCATCTAAAGTGCCCCAGGACTCAGATTGTCTTCAAGTCCTTTGGTTGTATTCCTGATGCAGCTGGTCTTATCAGCTGGGAAGCATCTTAATCCATAAAACACTGCAGCCATGGAGTCCAAGGAGCCCATTATGGAGCGCTTCATAGGCCTGCACAAACCTCTGACTGATGGAGTCATATCAGAGCACTAAGGCACCAAACTTGTTCTCCCATACGTTCCTATATACTGTCTGAAAGGACATCTATGGATGGATGGTATATTCTACCCACATACTGGCCAAACCTTTGACCTCTCACAGAAGCTTCACACAGTGCTTCCACTCTGTGCTGTGGCGTTGAACAGGTGAAATAACCCACTCATGGTGATAGAGAGAAAGATTGATCAGGGGTCGTGGAATGACTTGGAGAAGTTTGTCCTGGTTGATGCTGAAACACATAGTGAAGTTCTCTCCCAACTCAGCTCAACCACCTGTTTTATAGATCCTGTCCTAATGTCACTTTTAGAAAGAATTCAGTGCAACTTTTAACCTTTTTTTAAATACATGTTTTAAATTGTAAAAAGACCTTTTGGATAAACTGTGTTTTCAGTTACATACCTTGTCTACTTCTTTAAAAATATGAACAAAAGGGTTTCCATTTGATATAAAACACAAAAACAGAAAATGTTTGATCCATTTTAATATTTCTTTGCTGGAGAGGTTATAAATGGATGAGGATAAGTGGAGGCAGAGTTGTTTAGAAAACAGAAATATGTGACCATATGTAGATTAATTTTTCATTAATATTGGCAATATCAAATAATTTACAGGCTTTGCTAATCCTGTATGAATGTGCCAAACCAAAAACTGGTCTCAGGGTAATTCTATTATCACCAGAGGTCCCTACTTATTCCATGTGAATACTGTTTCAGAACTTGTTTCTTCATGGGCTGTTTTTAAAGCTCTTGAAGTTGCTATGTACTCTTATTTACTGTTATTTGGCTGACATTTACAGGATAAAAAAGGGCAGTAAGGTACTCTCACTTATGAAGCAAAAATCACTCAAACTTCCTCTTGTGCTGGAGCTTAAAGTGAGGAACTAAAAAGTTTCGTTTTCATCGATTCTATGAGATAAAGTAGGTTTTTTTTCTGCTGTACAGAAACATCAAAAAAGGGTTGCTACGGTTCCTGGAGCTATGAAAAAGTTCCTGTATTTAAGTAATGCCTTGTGTGACTCCATATCATCCAACTGGGGCCTCGTCCAAAGAACCTCACCAGCTCTGGTCTCATTCTTTGACCCAGAGATCAAATTCCTGCTTTACACAAACGAGTCGTCTCTGCTTCCTTCAACAAAAGAAGTGTGACATCAAGTCCAGAGGCCTGTACTATGAAGCTGGATTTTCTCTTATCGAGGTAACTTCAGGATTAACCCTGGATTTTCCGTCCAACGATGCTGGTTCACTTCTTACCGTGATAAATCTCCATGGTTACTGATGCTGAACGGCTAACCTGCTCAGGAGCAGGTTAAGATCTGGATCAGAGATCAACGAGGACAAAAGCTCCACCTCCTGACCAATCAGCTCTCTTAGAAAATGACCTGCCTGTTCTTAGATGATCCTGTTGGAGTTGGTGCGCGGTTCGCTCAGGAGAGGGAGAGTTTTTCAGGAGCAATATAATCCTTTTGATGTTCCGATGACACCCTATAAGATACAGATTTTCATCAGAGCTGCGTTTGTCAGCTAATGGAGTCATATGTTACTAATGTCGCACCGCTGTCATGCGCTTTGAGGTTAAAAATAATTCACGCACAGTTTAATTGCAGAAACGTGAATTTTTGGACACTTACAACTACTTTTTACGCAGTCACTGTGAGTAATTAATATTCAAACTCAAAACTCGCTGACATGAGCTCTGAGGAAGAGCTCTGCTCCAAACCTCTGTGCGTAATAAATTAAATTAATGAGCAGAGTTCTGTCTGTTTATGTTGTCAGACGAAATAATATTGTAGAATCTCTCAAAATTACGCACTAACTGTGGTGGATGTTGTATTTGAATTAATTTTTGAAGAATATTCTGCCAAAGATACAGATTTGGACTCTGTTATATCAGTCGACTGATTGAGTCACTTGTTACAAATGTAACTCTTCACACTCTGGTTCATCTGAAATAATGAGGTTTGTAATAATGGTCGTGGTGTAACTGCAGGAACATGGATCCACAACTTCTCGTCACCGTCACATAGAGAAATTAATATTATAATAAAAAAAGTGCTGATCCTCAAAATAACCTAACCTAAAATATAAAAAACAAAGGAAGAGAACTGAGGAAGAGCTCTTCCCCAAATCTCTGTTTAATAAAGTGAAATTAATTATCAGAGTATATTGTCCGGTGACGTAATATATTATCTCCCGAAATTATGGATCAACACAGTCAGTGATTTTCTGCAGCATTCCTTCCTGATTCTTGCTGCAGTAACAGTTCCTCTTTTTCTGGATGATGTGTGTGAAGAATATTTTATTTGATAATTATTTTGAAAGAATAATTGTCTGCTCCTCTTTAGTAAAGTAGGCCGCCCTGCCGGGTTTCTCCTGTTTCTCTGTGTTTTTATTGGTCAGACGCTGTAAACTCCACCTCTTTAATGTGAGCGCGCACTGATCCAGACCAAAAATCCTGGATCGATTCAGCGAGTTGATATCCAGTTTCGTAGTACAGATTATGCAGACTGCAAATGTCTCACTAAATCAATCCAGGGTACGAACAGAGGTCCCGGTTGTGTTAATCCAGCTTCATAGTACAGGCCCCAGGAAGTGCTGCTGCTCTACCATCATGAAAGCTACCGTGAAAAAGACACTTACGATGATGAATCTTCAGAAATAGACACTCAAAGTTTCAAGAAAGGTCGTAAAAGAAACCTTGTTATGGTTATTCAAAATTAAAGTTGTAGGACACTAAGAGTTACAACCAGACAGGGAATAACTTGTGAGAGATAATGTGTGGGGTTGTTGTTTTTTTTTTTTTCTTTAATTAATTTTACAACCGTCATAATTTTAATCTCAAGCCCTGATACAATCTTGATCTTAATGAGATACAGTTGTGCCTAAAAGTTTACACCCCCTCAGATTTTTTGGCCTTTTCTCAGAAAACATGAATGGTAACACAAAAACCTTTCTGTCACTCATGGTTAGAGGTTGGGTGAAGACAGTTATTACCAAACAACTGTGTTTACTCTTTTTAAATCCTAATGACAACAGAAACTTCAAAAATGACCCTGTTCATTTTTTATACACACACACTGATTACAGGCAAATAGATCACAGGTGAGGATGGTTACCATAAGCAGACATTTCAAACACATTTGTGTTCAGTTTTGTGCATTTATCAGGACAAAACCACCAGAGTTGTGTAAACTTCTTAACAGGGTCATTTTTGAAGTTTCTATTGTCACTATGATTTTAAAAAGGGTAAACTTTTTTTTTGTTTTCAATGAATGTCTTCACCCAACCACTAACCATGAGTGACAGAAAGGTTTTTGTGTTACCATTCATATTTTTTGAGAAAAGGCCAAAAAAATCTGAAATTCTGCTGGAGGGTGTAAACTTTTAGGCACAGATGTATGTTTCTCAAACAAAGTTAGTGACCATACATCTGCAGTTGGGATTCTGTCTTAGCTTTATATCATAATATCACCAGAAACAGGTCATAGCTGGAGAGCAGCTGAAAAGGCTGTTTTCTGAGCTGCTGCATTAATCCAGTGATGATCTCTCTCAGCACAGAATGATCTGAGGATCCTGGAGCTGCAGTGAAATCCATCCTGACTGGGTGCCGTCACACTGAGCCTCCTCTAGCGGCTTGATTGGCACACAAATAATTTTGTGTCTTTGATAAATGAAAGGCTAAGCCTCTCTGCTTTTGTTGGGTGAAATGTTATCACTTGGCAGTGATACAAGTTGGCAGCTTTGTGCATCATTTTAAAGGTCCCTCAGAGAGTATCCATGAGCATGCCCACTCCCTTCTGTTGACATGAGCTCTATATATGTGACAAATAGAAGACACAGAGGGGACTTTTCTGCCTGAGCTGTAAACTGTGTAAACTGTTTGAGCTGTTTAAACTGAAGCAAAATGACATCAACATATGAGAACAGAAATGAGCTCAGATAGTTGAACTGATTCTTTGGTCTTTTTTATTTTCAGTGTTTGTTTTTGAGTTTGTTGTTGTTGTCGTAAACTTTTGACTCTGTGCTCTCTGGTGGATGTTTTGGTTAACACCAATGCCAATGTAAAACATGAATGTAAGTATGTGAGCAGTGACGGCGACACCATTTGAAAAGGACATACACATTTTTGTATGTAAAGGGAGTATAAATAAGCCATAAGGAGTCATGTTTGTTGAATGGCTAATATCATTGTCTTACTGCCCTCTGCTGGTGTCGTAGGGTTAGATTTTGTCCCTCTCTCCACACATCACTGATCAGATTTGTTGGATCCCATGTCTTTGAGTTTTGTTGGAAGCACAGACAACAATGGGTCTCAGGAAGCATTTAGTTCCTGGAAAAGAAGTTCCAGTTGCTTAACATTCCTCTACATGACCTTGATGACATCACATACCACGACTTGCATTCACAGATTTCACAAAGTTTTCATTTTAGTTTTCAAGCTTTGAAGTTGTTCGAGGATTACATGTAACAGGCATCAATCTTTGAAACTAATGTCAACTAAGTTCAATGTTCATTCACATACAGATTATACTGTCAGGTATTTATAATATACAATCCTACTTTTCTGTTTTACAAGCTGCTCTAATTGATTTTAAACTTGTTTTTAATGTGACAAAAATGAAATGTACACTGAATTTGAAGATGGAGATTTTTATTAGCTAAAGGTTTTATGTCTCTACCATGAAAAGAATTCTCACAGAGAGAGTTGGGAGTATAAATTCCAATACCTTGACGTGTGAATAGATGAGAAATAATCTACTGTCAAAAGAATCAAGAGAATTCTCCACACTGGCACAAATCTAACTTTTTTATTGTTTTGTAAGAAACTGATAGCTGAAGCTGGAGCTCCATCCCAGCAGCAGAGGAGCTTTGGTGTCCGGCAGTAGGTTGTGCTTCCCTCTGTTGGGAGAGGCCTGGACTGCAGCTCTCAGACACGCAGCTTCTTCAAGGAATTGTAGAAAGGCTGTTCAGGAATAGGATGGGCTCCTCCCCCAGGGAAAATTACCGTGCATTCATGCAGCTGACATTACATCTTCTTTCAGCATCTTTTAGCCCCAGTAACCACAACTCATAACATTCTACCCTGTTCAAAGTGATTTATGTTCAGATACTGTAAAAAAACAACAACACCTGGTTTTCCATACACACATATATTTTTAACAGTATAAAGAACTGCTGAGTCTAAGGATTTCAATCCACACTGCAAAAACTGATATCCAATTAAGTTTTTATATCTTATTTTCAACTGATAGGTCCAGAAATATGTGCATTTCAAGATATGTAAAGATATAAAATTGTAAAGATGTGCATTTAAATAATGTCTGACTTGCATGTAATGAGTATTTAAAAAATCTGCCAATGGGGTAAGAAAAAATTGCTCATCACGTTTCTTGAAATAAGAATAATGTCTTGATACAATGAACTCTTTTCTCACCCCATTGGTTTATTTATTTATTTATTTTTTATTACAAGCAATTCAGACATCATTTTTGTCTTGAAATAAGTTGAAAGAGGACATTTCTCTCAACTGGTTCAGTAAATATTGCTAAAGAGACTAAAAACCAATTTTTTAATTTCTAAAAGTAAAACAAACACTTGCTTGGATTCAAATTTTGCACAGCACACATTTTGTCACACCAAGTGGTCATAAAAACCTTAAGATTTGATAATAAAGTAAAGTGACTTGCATAGGTCTAAACTTGTGAAGTTGCGCTTCGTGTTTTGTAGTGACAGACAGTGACCACTAGATGTCGACAAACATTCACCTGAGGAATGAAGGTGGCAAAGACTCCACTAAAAAAACATGCTGAATCAAGGTTTAGTGCAAACTCCTCCTGAGTTAGACTGTTAGTGTCCTGTAGCACCATTAGCCCTCAATAGGCTAGGTTATAATGGAACTGACAAAACACTTTGCAGTTCTCTATTTTCACCATTGTGTCATGGTTGTCTATCTGCTGGACTGTGCAGGGTTGTGTCTGCCTCCATGGTGTCCATGGTGCAGCAGAGAAGTAGCTCTCACTCTGGTTCTCTTTTTTATTCTGGTGTTAAAATCAGCAACACAGTCATCATACTGTATATGCACCTGCAAGGACCCATAGCTTCAGATCAAGAGCTGTTTCCTTTTTGAAAGTGTTGCATCCTGAAATAACTCTAGAACTCTTTATCTCTGTAACATGTTCTTGGCCAAAGTGTGATCATGTGGATTGTATCAAAATACCAAAAATAAAGAGCACTTTCAAGTTTTGTGCACATTAAAAACACCAAACACATCAGATAACATCTGAATTGTAACAACAGTTTTGATTGTCAAAAACATTTTTAGATATTTTTCATTAAAACAAATGTATGTGTAACAATATCACACATATACCTATGTTTACTTGGTGCAAAGTAAGCAGCACACTTCCTTTGCTGCCAGTTTTGAGTAGAAAAAATCTAACCCAGCATGATTATTGTGGAAAAGTTTGAATCTTGGCTTCAATGGTTGAACTGGTAATGAATGATGATATTTGTTTCCACCGGTGGACCAAGTAAAGGAAGCAGTATATTTTGGCCTTGATTTGAGGGGGATGCAATGGCTGAAGAGAGGAGCGAGGAGACTAAGAGATTCGTTTTAAGACAAATGAGTCCTTCAGGGGCGTTTCATGACGTGAGGTCTTTTAGTGATGACGGCGTCAGCTGATCAGGATCATCTGTCATTCAGCTCTAACAGCTGTTTGTGTGTCTGCACATGAGCTATAATAACTCTAATAAAAGATAAACAGAAACAGCTTTATCTTAGTTTTTAATCTCTGAACAAACACTTTCACATGAAGAAAACCTGCTCTCTGTTTATTCAGTGTCCAGTTAAGAAGTGCAAGGATCGCTTTGGGGGAAAAACGTGTCTTTATTGGAACATTTATTAATTATTTATCCTTTATTCAGAGCAAATCCGATCGTGAACCCTGAAACTGATTATATAATAATATATAACCTATGGGAACACTAAAAGAGTTAGATGTTAGGGTAAAATAGACATCATGACATCAAACTCACATCAAACACGTTTTTACTGACAGACACGCCCCCACACGGGATGACGGTCTCTGATTGGACGGTGCTCCGTTTCAGAAACTTTCTCTGACATTTCACATCAGCGGAGTTAAATGATAGAGAAAAGACAGAGCTGAAAACAGTCTCTGAGGATAAATCTGAAACAGGTTAGAAAGCTGGGATTAATAACATGTTTGATGTGAGTTTGAAGCACTAAACGCTGATCACAACTGTCATTAAATCAATAAAACAGATCAATACTGAGTTTTTATAACTGAGATTCATCATGCAATAGTTTGTAGGTTAAATGAAACAGAGCAAAAGTAGTAATTCATGATCAGTTGTTTCCCCTATTTATTTTCCTGCAACTTCTCTTTCTTTATAAAGAGAGGGTTAAGTCAGAGAATAAGTCTGTCAGGACAAAAACACGTTATATTTCAGTTTATGAAGTTTCATTCATGAGCAGGAGGTTTGTAAAGAGAAACATGGGCTGTTTTCCAAACCTCCTACTACACTAGCGGTGCCTACTTCTTCGGCTGAAATTCAGTATGTAGTAGGCAGTATACGAAAACTTAAGAGATCTGTAGAAAACTACAAGTTCCCGGATGTTTCCACTGATCCGGGGACATTTCTCAGTATGCCACAGACCAGTCTACCTGGCGTACTGTTTCCCACAATGCACGGCGCTAATGGCGTTTGTCAGTTTGGGGGCGCTCAGGTTGAGGTGAATTACTGACACCTACTGGAATAAATCAGCTCAACTACAACACAACAACAAAAATGTGAAACGGTCCCAGAGATAAAAGTGAAGTGACAGGAAAGAAACAGCGGTAAATCTGCTCACTTCATCATGAAAGAGCTGTTTACTTTTACTAAATTCATAAAAGCCCGTAATTCATTCATCACTTTTTATTTTACACCAACAGACTACGTGGGTAATGAGGACGCAGTTTTTACACCAGCTGTAAAAATAAAAAGTGAGTTGGTTTCAGATTTATTTTCAATAAAGGATAACTTTTGGTGCAAGATTAAAAATCAAATATGGCGATTTTGCTGTAATAAACTTCTATACCTTTGCAAATTTTATAAAATCGGGACTAATCTCTCCCCTGAATTTGTTGTTTTTCTAAATGAATGAATAATGTTCCTTGAACCATGAAAAATAATGAAAATGCCATAAAAATTCTCAAATTTTTTTTACAACTACTATTCTCTTCACAAACTCAATTTCATTTATTTATTTTCCTTTGTATCTCATTGACATCTAATTTAACTTATCTACTTTTATTGCTCCTGTAACTTCACCACTGATTGATGTGGTGAATTAATGACTGAAATGCCAAATGTACTCATGGTTTACTTATGATAAAGTTAAACATTAGAAAGAAAACCATCAGCTCCGGTTCCCGAAACAGAAATCCGGAGTAGTACACGACTAAACAGGTCCAACAAAATAGTCATACTACATACTACATGTGAAAGTCGTTGGTAGTAGGCACTTTGACATGTAGTATGTAGTAGGCAGTTTGGAAAACAGCCATGGTTTCTATTTTACCCTAACATCTAACTCTTTTTGTGTTCCCATAGGTTATATATTATTATATAATCAGTTTCAGGGTTCACGATCGGATTTGCTCTGAATAAAGGATAAATAATTAATAAATGTTCCAATAAAGACACGTTTTTCCCCCAAAGTGATCCTTGCACTTCTTAACTGGACACTGAATAAACAGAGAGCAGGTTTTCTTCATGTGAAAGTGTTTGTTCAGAGATTAAAAACTAAGATAAAGCTGTTTCTGTTTATATTTTATTAGAGTTATTATAGCTCATGTGCAGACACACAAACAGCTGTTAGAGCTGAATGACAGATGATCCTGATCAGCTGACGCCGTCATCACTGAAAGACCTCACGTCATGAAACGCCCCTGAAGGAAAGGACGTCTCATTTGCCTTAAAATGAATCTCCTCGTCTCCTCGCTCCTCTCTTCATTTCCTCACGTCTCTCTCACCATCTCTGCTGGGCGGGACTAAGCAAGTGGAAGAGGGAAGGATGGGATTTAGCTCAAATGAGACGCAGCCCGCCTGCAATGTGACGGCTCTGGAACTACTTCCGGTGTCTCGAAGGAGAGAGGACAGAGGAGACGCTATCTGTTTTCGAATTTGCACACTATACTAGCAGTACGTACTGATTTGCCCAAAATACAGTATGTAGTAGGCAGCATGTGAACAAATGTGAAAGTTTTAGTATCCCAAACTACCCAGATGACCTACTGATCCGGGAAATTTCTCAGTATGCATCGGACCAGTCTACCTGGCGTACTGTTTCCCACAATACAAAGCGCCTGGACGCAGGTCTGAATTGAAAATGACGTGAACTGGAGAAAGTTTGGGCGAAGCAGTGGAACAAATCAAGTGTAAAACCCTAAAACATCTTTTAAGTGAGGAACTTACATGGTATATGTTATCATTATCCTGTTAACATATATAAAATCATACCTGCATTATCAGAAACAGCTTTTCCATAATCTCTAAAAGTAAAAAGTCAATCGACTCCAGATATTTTTCAATGAATAACATATGGTATAATATTAAAAATCAAATATGATGAATTTTGCTGCAATATACATCCACACTTAAGAGTTGTTGACTCCTGCTTAATGTTGGCCAACATGCCCTCCATCCATATTTGTGTTGGTATATAGTTATTAGCCATTCTAATTTTATGGTTGTTGTTATGGTTACTTAAAGAGCATATTGCAGGTTAAATACAACTTTGAATAAAATCATAGTAAATCATCTTAAAAATAACGTGTTGAAGGAATTTTTGAAAAAGTGAACCACAGAGCTCACTAGAGACGTTTTACTTCGTTTTTTTTCACTTCCGCATTGAAAACCGGCATTTGGGTGTTACGTCATCAAGGGGACGGCTGCTGGTTGTGCCTTTGTTTAGCATCAACATCAACATGGATCAGACTGTCACTGCTGCCAATGAAGAAGAAGAAAATCTGTATTCTTATACATATGATGGTCCTCAGGTATATATTTATGAACCTGTAAGGCAGGATGTAGAGCAGGAACATGGCAGGATTAGGAGGAATAACGGCCAAAGGAGAGCAGTTGAGATGTGGTGTGAGGAGAACCAGTGGAGGACAGGGCAGACGTCCTGGTGAGGGACCGGTGTAAGCTAGCGATATGTTGCCTGATGCTGAGTTCACATCAGCATATTTTAAGTTTGAACTCAGAAACAGTAACTTAAAAAGTCAGCAAGTGTTTGTGCTGATTGAAGCCATTCAGTTGTAAGGTAGTGCCAAGTAAAAACGCCAAATCTCATCTACGACTTGTGTGTGAAAGAAAGCGTGATGTGAATATAGCGCTTATTTTTTTGTTCTATTTCTGATGCTGCCTTGTGCAGATGTTCTTTAAAAATGCAACTAATGCATTAAGGCAATGATATTATGATAAGATAATGATATATGTTCCTGATATTAAGAGTAGATTTCAAGTTCATAGCACAGCAAATATGCACACAGGATCGATGAACAGCACGCACACTCAACAGTTAAATTAGTGCTGATACAATGATTGTTTTGATGGGATAGTACTGCAGGACTAAAAGCTTTTTTTCTAATTACTGTCTGTCCACCAACACCCTTCCCAGCGCGTTTCTTTTTAAAGCCTACGCATACCGTCATGTGCCCATTACGCCCACAGGAGCGTAACAAGATTCCCCCTCGGAGCAAATCGTCAGCTTAAAAATATAAAACAACAACAGCACCATCTAACCTGTACCACCCTGTCAGTGTGTTTTTGGAGATCGTTTTCAGACACCAGGAAAGTTTTTTTTTTCCTTTTTTTATGGGCCTCATGCATTTCTGAGGTTGTGGGAATAATTCTGCAAAATGTTATTTCAAAGCACCGTCAACACATTACGTACAGCATACTGACCAGAGTTCGAACTGTCACAGAATAATGATTGAAATCTACCTTGTTAACACCAACACACTGCCTTGCTGGCGCATCTGCCTTTTTATGGAACTAAAAGCTGCCACTGATTTGTTTGATTCACTAATGAAACACGCTATAGCGCACACAATCCGGGCGCACAATCTTTCAGCTCTGCGCCTAGATTGTGCGCCACGTAAATTCCAAAATAAGGTCGGGCATGCCCCACATTGACGTGCGCAACGTGTTTGGAACCGTGGCGATAGAACCAACTGAAAGACAGAGAGGGAGAGGGATAACTGTTTCCTGTAACTTTTGTGTGACAGGTGCTTGTGCGGGAAATGTCAGCCCATGCCTTCAGCCGTGGAGAGTCTTTGCTGCAGGGAAGCGGGTGCCTTCTGGGCGTTGGTTGAAGATCTAACCCCCAGATCAGACATAACATGCCTGACACTGCACCCAGGTTTTGAGGCATGCTGCCTGAATCCCTTTGTACTGCAGATAGCATACATGACCTTCAGGCAGGAGCATGGTTCCCTCAAAGCCAGTAGACATGAGTAAGTGTGGAAAAAATCTGGATTTCTGCTGACTTTTGTTATTAATAACTTAATTACAAAAGTCAGCAGAAATGCAGATTGTTTATTGTATAAATTTGCCACAATTGTATTATGTATGCAAGTAGTTGAAGCCATTTCTAGAACTCAGTGGTTTTGGGATTCTTAAATTAAGCATCTTCCCATATCTATCAATCATCTTTGCTTAGACAGTTTTGATTTTGTAACAAATAGGACGATCAGGTTTAATTTCAAATATTTTGTCTCCAGGCAGTACTGTTACACAGGTTATAGGCAGGTGATCCGCTGGGCCTACGGTGTCTTGGGAAGACACATTAGGAAGCCCCTCCCGTCCTGTGTTGTGTCTGCCATCAGGAGGCAGTTTCCAGAAGGAGGAAATTACAAAGGATTTCAATGGCCTCATTTGGAGGAGAATTAAAGAAATAAAATAATACAATCACAAAATGATTATTAGTTGAAGTCTTTTTCAAAGCTTTCATGACCCAGCTGAGGAAGTCACAGCAAAAATGGGAGACAACACTGAGTTAAAGTTTGAGTAATTCTTTGTTAAACTCGACAAGACCACATTTATTAAATCCCTAGTTTAATCCAATTAGACCATATTCAGCATCTAAAGCATGCAGGGTTGAAGTCAGTAAAGTCAGTAGTGTGTGATGTGCATGAGATGAGGAAGTGTGTGCAGGTGTCCTGGAATGCAAAAGTAGTTAAAGGAAACATAGTCCAGCATCCTCAAACAAAATGAGGAATATATTTTGAAAAATGAGAGGGAATAGAAACTATAAACATGTTCTCTTAGAAAATGTACATTCAAGTATTAAACACATCACATGAATTTAGAGAAAACTGTGGTATCATAGAATCACTGCATTTATAATTTTTGTATACAAATGCAAATGTAATTCAGGAATGTTCCTGGTAAATGCTTATTTTCATATCTCTGGGACTGGACAGGAGCGGATTGATTAACAGCAAGTCAAAGTCTCTATGAAAACACCATGCAAGCTGATGGAATTTACTTGTGTTAACTTGTGAAAGGTAGTAATGGTGGAAACTAGGGCTGTACTGTCTGACAGAAAAGAGACAGTGGAGCAGAAGGAAGATAAACAGGAGAGTAATAAGAGCACAAGCTACACAAGCTAAAACATGAGCCAAAGTATAAAACATGGGCTAAAGGCTAAAACACTACCTAAGCTGTTTGTGATAATGCTCATTTCATTCATTCATTTATTGAACTTTAACTCACATGCAGCAGTTATTCTGCAGTGATCCGTTCAAACCTGAAAGTCTATCAATAAAATGAAGAGCCAGGTTATGTTTGCTCTGCTTGGTGAGGTTGGAGTTGGTAGATAGCACTGCTAGGAATCAGAACCAGAATTCACTAACATTACATTTTACGGACACGTCTCAGAGCAGCCACTAAACTACAGCACAAACTTACAAAGTTTGTTTGCTGTCATGTTTCAAACAAAATCACTAGATAACTGTACATAAATTCATTATTTTTGTTGCATTGTATCATGTAAAAAAATGTCTTGAACTAAGACAAGTGATATTAAATAGAAGAGCTGATCTACTTTCACTTTCAAAACAAATATAACACTACAGTTTATGTGAGGCCTCTGGCCAAAGGGAGTGGCTGCAATCCACTTCATACAGATTTTCCTCACTGTCACTTTAAATTTGTCTCGAAAAATCATTTTCGGAATCTTGAACGCTGCTCAAGATACAGCCCTACAGCCTCATCCTTAGCGGCCCTTTGGTAGGACGAGGAAAGAGGGGGTGGTGCAGCAGAGGACAAATGAGCACTTGTTTCCCGTAATGCCTGCGGGGACCTGGTGTAGGACTCCATCAGTGACTCCATCAGGGAAAATGCATATTCTGGGGAAGAAAAAGATTTATAGATCAAAATCACTGCAGCTTTGTTATCACTGGCTCACAAAATATTTTTAGTGATTTAGACAACTGACTGTAGGACGGCTTTTCCTTTATAGGGCGTACTACCCAGCTACCTTTGCAAAACCTTGGGTATCGGACCGCAAAACACAGTTTCCCCATCACTGGTATGCACAGCTTCTCGATTTCCATTATGATTAAAATGGAGTGCTGCTAGGAGAAGCCTGTCAAAAATTGAGATTCTGCTGTTTAGCTTTTTTTTTTTTACATTTGTGATTGAACCAAATAGCGCAGACAACTTTTCATGTTTGTAAAATACATTTTCTGTAGTTTGTAGAGTTGAGGAAATAGCCATCCTGTGATTAAAAAGAGCAATTAGCCATCACAGCTATTAAGGCACAATCAGATCATTTTTAACTGTTAAAATACAAAAGCTTGTAAAAATCTATACAGGTATCACATACCTGCTATATATCCCAAGGAATGAGAATCCAGTGTGCTTGGGTGCAAAGTGGAGGATGAGAGTGTGAAAAGCCTCCAGGGAGAAGGTCTGGTGCTGTGGGGACAGCTGCTGCACATCCTTCACCAGTGCCTTTCTTGCTGCAATACTCTCTAGTTTGATGGCAGCTGTTGATCCTACATTAACATGGTTTTTATGAGCCTCATTAGAAATGTGCAAAAATGACTATCCATGGCAGGGTAAAATTCTGGTATAGTTCTAATTTCTATATTACCCTACTAATGCGTTTTTATGCTATTTTTTTTTTTAGGCAGTTGGGCTGAACCATCAGAAATATAGCAGGCATTAGGGTTCTAAGTACGTTGCAAAAGAATTTAAAACTTTTTTAGGTCACTGTCAAAGAGCTGCAACACAAGAAATCCCATCCATGTATTTTTGTGGTGTATTTTACCTAATTCAAGCCATTGCTTGTTCCTTGCCTCTCCCTCCAGAGTTGGATGCGCACAACTGGGGAACGCAGGGTTGTCATGGTCATGGACATCCTGAACATGGTTTACCATGCTTTCCCACTTGGCAGCCATTACATTTGGATCCTCTTTGGGGTGGAAGCTGCAGTCCAATACAAGTGGTTGACTATAGCTGGTATCCACAGCTTCAGATCCTCACACCCCCGCTCTTTTGCAGCAGCGTCCACAGCTTTTTGAAGGCCTTTTTTCAGTACAGAAATAAATGTTGGAAAAAAATAGTTATACTGTTACCATTATTGGCCTTGTGATTGTTAAGTGCTCAGATAGAAATATTGAAATACATACTTCTACCAATATGCCAGATGTCAAAAAAATGCCTTGTTCCTTTTGGGCACATCTCTTCCCGCACCCACTTGGAAACCTAAACAGTAGGGCACAACATATTATAATAGAAAAATTGCTTTAGTCTCATTGTTATGCGGAGCTTTTCTGGGTTCAGGAGTCTGTTCCTTGGTTTATGTACCTGACGGTTTCTGTCTGTGATGAGGGCTGACATTTGCATGTTTCTCTCTTTCAGAAACTCTATGCTGCGCTTCAAACCCTCCAACTCACACCAGGTGCTGTTGGGGACCTCTGAGCTCTTAGAAAATAAGGAAGTTATTAACAGTTAAATTATAGGGTAGTAACATATGTTTTCATGTCTGAAACAGTTGTGTAAGGACTAGGTGATACAATCCCTTGGTTAGTACGTTTACCTGAAATGTAAGTAGGGAGCATCAGCAGTGGGAACTATGGTTTTGTGTTTGGTGGGGCCTTACCTGGACAAGTTGGAGATCTAGAACCTTGCTAAGTCTGTCCTCAATCAAAGTGTCTCTCCGGGCCATTGTGCCAAGTATGACACATGTAGCACTTGGTATCCAATGTCCCTGATGTCTGGGTCCTTTTTCGCGCGTCCTTGATGCTGTAACCGCTAGCTTTAAGGCTCCAAAGATAACGTCATGTATTCGACAAACATTTGCTGCCTATTTCAATTGGTATATACACTAATCTTAAGTCAGAAAACAAAAACAAAAACAAAAGTGAAGACTTACGGTTCTCAGCTCACGTTTCCGACAGGCTGAATCCAGGGGTGGACTGGAATAAAATTTTGGCCCTGGACTTTTTGGTCCAGACCGGCCCACTACGTTCGGCGGATACTGTGCCTTCTCTCCCCATTGATGTACATACAAACACACAAGTCTGTTACAATACCACTTTGGTGATGCAAACAAAGCAAAACAGTGCTTCGGGTTCTTTACTTTATGATCAGCCACTTTCTGATGGAAGCATCCTCGCAGCAGAAAACTTTTCTGCCATTTTGGGTTCTTTGTGTTTTGTTGAGGGTGATGATGTAAGAACAGATGAAGGTGTCTGAGTGTGAAATAATCTATGGGTGGACTCACTGAGCTGCTGGGGTCTCAGGTTAGTTCATCTCCACGCCTGACACCTTTCATAAATCTGGACATGAAAAGTAAAGGAATAGTGTGGAACAGGCTTTAGCTAAATAAGATGCAAAAAAAATGAGTGTGCATGCAATCAACACTTTGACTAGTTGGCTTAAGTATGGAAAACAATAGTGTAATGATCTGGAAAAAATGGACAAACTCTTAAGATTCTTATTTAGAATAGACAGCACAGCTCTGCATAATGTAGAGACGATGGAATATAAAGATGTACTGTAATAAAATCTAATCAGAGTTTTAATAATTTTATTGGAATATTCAAATATTAAGCTTACATGTTATTTCAGTTGCTAGATCACTGTCCTTAAAATAAAATCTTATAAAAATGGACAGTGGTGGGCAGCATAAAAGGTGCGTGTTGACGCTGTGAACACTTTAACTGGTGACATGATTGGAGGAGTGTTATTATAGGTAGAATAGAAATGATAAGAAACTGGGAAACTAAGCACAGAGTTGACCCCTCTTCATGTAGTTAAAAACCAAACTAAGGTATCTGATCAGTTAAAAAGAATCAGGTTCCCGTGTGTGTGATGTTTTTCATAGTCACTTGTGCTCTATTTTTCATTTATTTCTTGAAAGGTATTCAGAAGTTACCAAACATTTTTTTTTTTTTTTTATTGCAAACCACAGAACAAAAACAAAATAAAGTATTCACAATATTTACATGTATCTTAAACAAGAAGTTGCTCTCTCAATCACACCATTCTATCCTGCCAAGACACACTGCCCTCAGGAGAGTTGAAAAAGTTCCAGAAGACATCCCTGAAGTTACAGGCCTCTCGAGATGCTCTGTTTCCCCCCATGCTTCTTACTGGTGCCATCTGTCTCTCTAAATGCTGTACATCATCCAGCATCCTCTGGTTGTCCGCTGGAGCAAGTAGAAAGTTGTGGAGGATGCATGTAGCCACCACAAGAGTGTCACCATTTTTGGGGTGAAGGTGTATCCTCCTGTGAAGCATCCTCCACCTGAAGGCCAGAATGCCGAAAGCGTTTTCAACTACCATCCTAGCTCTTGATAGCCTGTAGTTAAATACCCTTTTCCTGTGGCTCAGATTCTGCCCAGGGTAGGGTCTCACCCACGCGGCAACCTCCGGTCTGAAAAAAATGAGACAACACGGAAGTGCTAAAAAGCTGCTGTTCCTCGAGTGACTGCTTGAGGCTGGCTCCGGAAGTACCGGAAGTACTGTACAAGCAGACGGGAAAAAGGCCGTTTGCAGAGCCGAAATCAGCGTATTTAAAGCCTGGTACAAACTCTAGCCGTTTCTCAATATGCGTTCTTTTCTGTACTTGCGTTCTGGCGGACTTGTGAAACGTCATCAGTCACAGCCCAAGTACTGTTCCAATACACAAGTTCCCATTTTGCCAAGAACGGTTAGATACCCGGATGTGTTCTTGCCATGCCCATTTCAACGAGGACGCATCGGATCGTAACTCGGCTGGACTCGAACAGCCAAGTATCCCAGAATGCATTTCACTACAACCAGCGATGGCGGAGGAACGGGCACACAACTGTAAGCTGTAATTTTCAAATTTCTACGGTTGTTACGGTTTTTGTGTCGTTGGGGGTTCATTTTGGGTGAACATGCAGATATTAAAAGCGCAAACAAGTGGTAGATGAATGAAGATAAGGCCAAGGGGATATTTTTTTCTTCTGTTTCCGGACATGCCGAGTCCTGCTGTGATGTTTAAGCTAGTGTTCCTTGTTCGTGCCTAGAGCTCATAATATACTGTCAAGAAGTTCTTTAAAATATGCTGCTCTCTGCCATGTATCGGTGTCGGTCACACTTTGTGAATCGTTTTGGGTCAGACTAAATGAGTTATTTGTTTGCAGGCTCATCGGTTTTGCGAAAGTTATGTGCTCAACTTTGCATGTGTTGTGTGCATTGTAGTGGAACAGGCTTTAAGCTTTCACCAAAATGATTGCGTATCTTAAAATTTCTTATATATACTTGTTTTGGTGTTGATTTCTACATCAAAATTAACATTTAAGCTTCATTTTAATCAAGGGAACACCGACGAAACCCGGGCCCTCATTGAATGGCGGGCCGCCAATGAGGGCCTCTTCACCGGGAGGAGGAACTCGGCTGTAACCGGATGGGAGTGAGTATTGACCAGAAAAGCTTGTATTATTCCTTGTTGTCTGGGGAAGTTTTTGAGCCAGATTTGCACAATTTCTATGAATGATGGCCATATTTGATACAGCTGTGTTTACCTTCAATATAAGGGACTTTATTGCCACTTCTGGCCTGGCCATAACAGCCAAACAGGCCAAAAAGAAGTGGAACAATTTGAAGGACAAATACAAGGTGACTACTCATTATGTGGCTATGTATCACCATGTGAAACTCTTTCTAAAATTTATTTTAGACACTCAATTGGAAAAAGTGGCAGTGGGCAAGGATTTGCTATAGGCGACCAATGGCATTTTTGATAAACATTAAACCACAACAGTCTTGGGATTTGGAACTGTAAAATCATTGAATTACTAGTTTCACAAAATTTTTATTCAACATCCTGATTTTAGGAGCTCAGGGACCCGCCCACAGGGAAAGGGGTAGAGGCTGGGAGTGCGACAGCTGCCACCTGGCAGTGGTATGAGGCTATGGATGCAGCGCTCCAGGGGCAGCACTCAATCAGTCCACCCCTGGTCGTTGCATCCAGCCTCACTGCCACTACAGGTGGCGCTGTTGAAGCACCAGCCTCTGCCCCTTCTGAAGAGGAGGCCAGGGGCGGCCAGCCACAGAGGAAGAGGCAGAGGGAGAGAGAGAGCCTCCTCCAGTTTATGAGGGAGCAGGCAGAGAGGGAGGAGCAGAGGGAGAGAGAGGCGCTGGCGAGTGAGGAGGAGA
Source organism: Thalassoma bifasciatum (assembly GCA_008086565.1). Taxonomy (NCBI): domain Eukaryota; kingdom Metazoa; phylum Chordata; class Actinopteri; order Labriformes; family Labridae; genus Thalassoma; species Thalassoma bifasciatum. The sequence continues at coordinate 35,269 of RPOG01001628.1, read as the reverse complement.
GGGAGAGAGCAGCAGCTTCCGTTCTTGGAAGTTTGGACTCCCAAGGCGTTCTTTCAAGTCCGTGCTTTAAAAGTTCAGGAGTCCGCACTCTGCTTACTTGGTATTGAGAAACGGCTTCTCTCTCTCCCTCCTCTCTCTCGCGGGTAGCCTGGCTCTGTCCCTCCTCTCCGGGGCTGCGAGCCCCTCCCTCATCACTCTCTCTTTCACCTGCCTGCAGCAAGATCTCTCTCCTCGCTGTCTCATCCTCTCTACCAAACTCAGGAGGCCCAAGAGGGTCACCAGACTCCTAAAGGTTGTCCACCTGACAGACTGTTTGTACCCAGCTGCTATATCCTTGGAACTAGAGTGGGGTCATGCCTCCCAAATTGCATTGGTGAGCATATTTCAGAGGGTTTAAAGTTCATGAGAGGTAACAGAATGAGGAATGAATTGATGTCCACAGTAAGAAGGGGGAAAAAACTGTAAATCATACAAAATGAGGAAGTTGTAATGATAATAATAATACATTTTATTTAAGGGCGCCTTTCATGGCACTCTAGGTCACCTTACAAGGAATAAGTGCATTAAAAGATGACTAAAAACAGATATAAAACAAGCAATACAATATAATGGAATAAAAAACAATAAATTAAAATACAAAACAGTGTAATGGTGGTGAAAGGTCAGAGGGAGTAGGCGAGTTTAAACAGATGGGTTTTGAGTCTGGATTTGAAGAGGGGTAAGGACTGAGTGTTGCGGAGGTCAGGTGGGAGTGAGTTCCATAGCTGGGGGGCCGAGCGGCTGAATGCTCAGTCCAGCTGTTTTTGGGGACAGTTTCTATTTTTTTATTTTTTCTATTTTTTTTCTATTCTATTTTTCTATTCCCCGGCATTTGATTGGCTATTTTAAAAATTATCTTGAAGTGTACAGTCAAGAGTCACTGTCCTCTGCAGGTGTTTACGTATATGTGTGTGTGTGTGTGTGTGTGTGTTTGTTGTGCTAGTGTGTGTGTATGTGTGTGAGATATAAAAAAACTACAATTCCAAAACACAGTCCTCAGTCCACATTTCCATTTCCTCTTTTTCCTCCTCTTTGTCTTCCCCTCAGTGACCTCTTTAATTACCCCTCTCATAAACAACTCCGATTAACACAGCTCCTTTTGGAAATTTGCTTTCCCAGAGTCTCTTTGGAATCTGTCGCGATGTCCCTGCTGTCCAGCACTTCGTAGTACCCAGTGGGGCGGTAGAGCACCCCCTCAACCTCCAAGTTGAAAGCTCCGTTGGCCACCTGAAGTAAATAAAAGCATTAACTGCCATTGAAGTCAAATTACAAATAATTGTTGCAGCAGTACAAAAACACACAAGCATAATTTACTTACGTCAATAGTCAATAGTAGTACTGACAGTCAAGTGCAAGGCTAAGCCACCTTTTTGATCATATTTCTTCAGGAGGTGGCTTAGCCTCACCAAGGCCCACACGTTGAGGGGCGTCAGATTTGCCTCCCTCCACAGAATCAAAGAGACTTCATGTCCATCCTTCATAAGTAGATAATACTTAAACATATTGTTTTAATGTCATCTGAGGCAAGTTTGGGTCAACAACTCTGGGTGAGATTCTGTTGTAGATAGACTGAGTCACTGTAGTAGACAATGACTGTATATAGAATGGACAGCGTGCTTCCGCCTGTCACCGTTCTACGTTTTTAAAGCCAAAAAAACCCGTTTCTCTAGCTGCCATTGTGCAGCCAGAGTCTGCGCAGTAGAGAATTTCTGGTGGAGCCAAGTAAAAAAGAGAAATAAAAATATTTATTTCTTCTTCTTCAGAAGGTTTAGTCTCCTTTTGGCTCTTTCCCGAAGTTTCTTATATCCCCGGTAAAAACTACTCACTAACGGCAGCTATCAACTATCGTAAAATGAAACTTATATCGCAGTTTTTAACGTCCAACAACTAATAAGAAACTAACTTCTCAGAAAAAAAACCACCCGAACACCATGCAGCCAGATGACATCGTCATACTACCTTAGGATGAGAGAAACGTTTCTACGAGGTATCGTAATTTTTTAAAGTTTTCCTGGCTCATATCTGGAATACATGGAGAGGCGGGGCTTATGACCTATACTGCAGCCAGACACCAGGGGGCGGGGCTTATGACCTATACTGCAGCCAGACACCAGGGGGCGGGGCNATACAGACACACTTATAGACATGCACACATATACAGACACACTTATAGACATGCACACACATACGGACACACTTATAGACATGCACACACATACAGACACACTTATAGACATGCACACATATACAGACACACTTATAGACATGCACACACATACGGACATAAATTCATGCACACATATACAGACACACTTATAGACATGCACACACATACGGACACACTTATAGACATGCACACACATACAGACACACTTATAGACATGCACACATATACAGACACACTTATAGACATGCACACACATACGGACATAAATTCATGCACACAGACATACAGACACAAACATACTGAAGAGTGCGTACAAAGTGTGCCATCCTCTCAGTGGACCTTTGTTAAACCAGAAACCAGATTAATGGTTTAATATTCAAACCAGAGACAAAATGGCGTTTAATAGTTTAAAACGATGCTATATTCTTCCATAAATTTTACTAGTTATTTTACCTCACACTGGTTGATAGCTCAAAATCAAAATTAATTTTCGAGGCGATTGACCCACCTTGCCTGTTCGCTAAGTGCTTCAAAATGACCATTGGCTTGGTCAGTTGAGCTGGAGCAGTCAACGTTACTGCGTTTGAATTGTGAACGTTTTTTCCTGGTTGGCTGGGGGTCACCACACAGCTGTCATACTGAATGGCCGATTAAACTTATTTATTAACTTTGAATGAAACAATTGAACCGATTGCACCAGCAAAAGTTTAATTTGTACTAATGTTTGACAGTTTTCGATGCATGTGATGTTTTTGGGGACTTGACTGTTAATTAATACAAGTCCTTTAAAATAAAAACAGAAGAGCCTCAGGGACACGTACACAACTCCTCGATAGCCAGCCCGTTCCCTGCAGAGATTGGTACCCCATGAGCTAATAAGCTACTCGGCTGGGTCCAAATTAAGCGAAACAGTGCTAGCTTCATAAATTAATTTGTGAATTTGAAATTTCACATGAGCCTTTACTTGGGGCTCCAATCTCTCCAGGGAAGGAGCGAGGCTATCGAGGAATAATTGATCCTCGGAGCAGGGAGGCTGTGGTGCGGGAGGATGAAACTGGCTGCGCAGAGCCTGGAGCAGCAACCACTGGATCTCCAGATTGTTGGCGTCCTCAGGCTCCCGCACCCTTTTGGTTCTCTTCTTCCCTGTATGTCAAAGAAACACAATGCATAAAATCAATGTGTGTGTGTGTGATAATGCAAAAACTGCACACGTAACTACACATGTAAAAAAAAAAAAGGCCAAAATTTGTCGTGTACATACCGCTCCGAGGTGTTGCAGATAAAGATGGGGCAGCAGCAGGGGCAGAAGAAGAAGGGCCGGGAGTTGGGGAAGCTGGTGGGGCCAGGGAAGCTGGTGGGGACAGAGACAGCAGGCTCCTCCTCCTCATCAGGAAATTCTTCTTTTGCATTGACAAAAATGTATGAATTTTACAAACACATAAAAATACACTCAAATCAAACAGTTCAGCCACAGTAATACCAAGTCTCCACAACACTTTTTAAACTGTTGATTAGTTGAGGCTGTGAAAAATAAATACATTTGCTGAGTCTGACAGCAGGCATCCTCCTACATGATGATGTATTTTTTAAACAAACCTCTCTGAGATGAGCCTGCTGTCTCTTCTTCCTCCTCCAACTCCCTACTCTGGGGGGTCCAATCCTCCTCGACCCCCTGCTCCTTGTTTCCACTTGTTGCTCTTGGAGCAATAAAGGGGTCGAGGAAAGAAAGGACCCCCAGGTACCTCCACTTCTTTCCTGTCCCTGCTGCTGACCCACTCTTGGGGAGCTTCCTGCGCTCTCTTGTGTACGTGTCCCTGAGGCTCTTCCACTGTTTTTTACACTTTTCCACTGTAAAAACATAACGCACGTAGATCGATTAATTTTAAATAGATGCCTTTGTCGAATCAACAAGAGAGGAGACGTTAGTAAAGCTAGCCATGTTAGCATGCCAGCAACAGACAAAAAAAAAAAGTGATGCAATACGAGCAAAACAGAGAAAAAAAATTTACTTGGCTCTCCAAGCTCCTGGCTTATGCTCACCCAGGCCTTCTCTTTGATGTGCCTGTCCCTGTATAAAGGACAGGTCACATCATATAGCTCTGGGTGAGCAGCGACGGCGATTATGAGCCCCTCCATTTTTGTTAAGACAATGGCAAGTCCGCCGAAACCCCAGAACGCTCCGCCTCAGTGACGATTTCCACGCTGATTGGCTGTCGCGGCGCGACAAAACGCTCACTTGCTGGAAAAGTTCAAATATTTCAACTCGCTCGACGTCGAGCGATTTTTCACTGGAATCGCTCGACGCTCGCGATGAGCGTCAAATCGCGGGTTTAGATTGACTTTGTATGTAAATTTGTCGCGCGACAAATTTTTATCACTTTTGGTGGGTACGCCCCGTAAGAACAATGATGTGCTCTTTGACTATTAAGTTCTGAGAGATATTTTTTTAAACATATCTAATTCCTGCATTTTGAGGTTACTGTTTTATGACAAAGATGCAAGAAATTTTAAAAAGGTAAAATATGTATGTCTTGTATGAATTCATGGGCTCCAAGGGTAATTCCTGACGAATGCGCTGCGTCTTATGCAAACCTCAACCTCAAGAAACAGTCGATCAGTATGCAATTGCTTTTGAACTTGTTATTTATCTAATTGGATATTTTCCATTCCACTATGTACTATACACTATGTAACTGTGGTCTGCACAAAATAAGAACTCACATGACTTTATACTATATACACATTAGTCATTCATGTAACTATCGTTTACATTGTTTCAGATTTCACAGTTTCAGCAACATTTTTAGCTTGATAGTGCAAAAAGTATAGTAGTTTGCTAAATCAACCTGTCTGTTCACTCACCTTCTTCTTCTTTACTTATTTTGTTTCACTAAAAGTTTTTTCCTGCATAATTTCAATACTTAAAGCATTATTTATTTTACATTTTTCCTTTCCAGCTTTGTTTCACTGCTTTCTGCCTTCAGCTTCAGCATTTCAATGCATTTCTTAGTAGAAAATGCAGGTTGGTTCTGTAAAAAGTCAAATATAACAATCAAATAAAAACTTTTTAGGGATGTGTTTTTTTTAATTTTTTGTTGTTTTTTTCTAATAACGCTATGTTATTAGTGTGGACAGAATCCAGAGCCCTCGGAGTAACCCAAACTGGTTGGTTCGGTAAAAAGTCAAATAAAAGAAACAAACAAAAAATTTTAAGGGTGTGTGTGGGTTTTTTTTTTTTTTTTTTTTTGATATCATTATAATGTTACGTTATTGTCATGGGAAGAAACCGAAGCGCTCGGAGTAAACCCAACATATTATTTTAAAAAAAGGGTGCCCCACTAACGCAGGGTCACAGATGTTTATGCATGTTAGAAGAGGGCAGTGAAAGGCTTGAAAACATGCTGGAAGAAGCTTTTGATGCCACTGGTCTTTTTTGGGAAAAGGCTCTTCTTCAGAGCCCGAATCGCAGCCTCGTTCACTTTACCACACTGTGTCAGCAGTCTCCTCCAAAGCTCCGAAGTACCAAACTTCTTGACTAGCTTCTTGCGCACAGCCTTGCATATCTTTTTTAAATTCTTTGCGCTTAAATCCACCTCAACGCTGTGGTTTTTCACCTGTTCCCAGAGCAAGTCTGTCAGCGTGTGGATGGCCTGTTTGTAGGCGCTGTGGGACTGACTGATGGCCACGTCTTTGAGTAGCTGTTGGCAGAGCTCTGTAACAATGATTTCACAGGTCACTCTGTCCCACCATTGAGCTGTGGACACTCTACTCTCAGTTTCATCGAGCACCACACGCCAAACCTCAACCTTCAGGGATCTGTTGTCTTCTTCCGGTTTGTAAGATGTTTGGTTCCAAACCTCGAAATCCAGGGACCTCTGGTCTTCTTCCTGTTCAGGCTCAGGTCCAACGTGTGGATCTTCCTTGAGCTCAGGTTTTAAAGTCTTGGACTCATTTTTTGGAGCACAAGCTTGTTTCAGCTCAGAGATCACAAGTTTCTTTATCTCTTTCAGAGCCATAGTCACATTATCTCCTTTCTTCTTGTGCTGCTGTACCTGCTGCCTCGCCCAGGTCCACATTCGCTTCATGAAGCTTTCCACTTCATGACTGATCTCCTCCACAGGTAGTTTTTCTTGACCTTCTTCAAGTGTCAGGTGATCGGTCAGAGTTTCGCTCAGCCTCTGGGTAAAACTTTTTAAGCTGTTGTCAGAGATGTTGCTGGCAATTTTCTCATACAGGTCCTTTGAATCACTTTTGGTGTCCTGTTCTACCTGTGTGATCAAGTCTCTTATAAGAGCATCGACACTGTTGATGAGCAGCTCAGAGGAGGTTTTCTTCACCGGTGATCCACTGCTGCTCTGCCTGTTTCTGAGCTTGTTCGCTCTGTTCAGGATCGAACCGAGGGCAAATTTGCGGACAAAGATTGGGAATTAAGATGACGTCTAGTAAAAGAAACACTTAAAAAAACAAAAACGTCGGAAAAAACGCGAGAGAAACAGTCTACGTCGGCGGACAAGGACAAGAATTTCATTTGTCAAGCATTCAACGATCTCAAAGGCTAATTCCTCGGTTTCTTTGGAGGTCTGAGAAATAAGTTGGTCTATTTCCTCCTCTGAAATGTATCTCGACAGGTCGGAAAGGGCTATTTTATTCTCATGATCCTGTAGGATGTCCTTGGCTGCTTTAATCACGGACATAAACTTGCTGTCTACAGACTCGACAGAGCTGACTCTGTCTTCTTGCAGAGAAGTCGAGGAGGGTTCAGTGATTTCTATGAACTCCTGCTCCTGCGCCTCCTGACATTTGTCCACAGTCTCCTCTTCCTCCTCGTCTAATGGAGACTCATCCTGTTGAGTCCTCCTCTTTGTGGAAATCTTTGGCATGGATGAGGCACATTTCTTCAGGATCTTTTTGAAATGTTTGCCCAGTTTCTTCAGGACACCAGGGCAAGTCTTGGCTCCCTCAGTGTCTTCTTCATCACTGCTTTTAGAGAGTTTCGAGTTGACTCTCTTTGTTACCGCTGTGACCATCAACTCTGTCATTTTCTGGGTCCCATCGTAAAAGAGGTTGGTCACACCCTTCACCTTAGCAACAGTCTGTGTGAGAAGGTCCCCCATGTTTCCAAGAAACTCCTGGACTTCCTCCTCGGACACAGAGTGGCTCTTCTTCGACTCTTCAGACTGAGCAGAAGATGGTCGAGGTGACGCGTCTTTCTCTTCCGTTAACCTGTCCCGAAATATCTCGTAGAGATATTTAGCTATAATGTCTATGACCTCTGAGCACATCTCAATTAAGACGGCTTTTGTTTCTGGGTCAAAAGAGCCATCCTCTAAGTTTTTCCACTTTACTTCTGTCAGCCGCTCCAGAAAGCGGCTGACAGTTTGGGTGAGAGCCTCCTCAGTGGCGAGGGGAATGCTCTGGTTCATTTTTCCTAATGTGCTGTTGTTGTTCATTGTTAGTTTGTTGCTGTGTTCCAGCTTGTAAAACGCTGCTGTGTTGGTTGAAGTCAAAGAAAGGTGTGGTCACTTTGAGGCCGTCAGGTTATTTATATGTCTGTGATCAAAGGTTCTTCATCCCTCTGTGAGTCATAGAGAGACGAAGGAACAACTGTTCTAAAGGGCGTTTTGTTTACATTTGAATCACTGTAGGTCACAGAGGAGCAGAATCTGCTCCTGCCTGTGTCTGCTGTCTGTGACCACTTCATCAGAAATATATCAACTAGATAAACTGTTTTTTGTGGCTGTTTATATTGCCTTAAGTTGTCATTGAACATGAATTTACCCATTTATTGATTAGTAAGTTTGCGGTCGTTGAATATGGACTTCATTGGGACTTGTGAGCTGTTTTTGGGCTGAGGGTGACGTCGAATCGTGAAACTGTGAGACTTTCATAGCCTCACAGTAAAAGCTCAACACCCAGTGGCTATTTTTCCTACAAGTCATACAGCAGTATCTCTGTGCAGAAGACAACTTCACCTTAGTGTATTCTCGACGGGCTAACATCTCTGTTTACATCATAGACTTACGGTTGTGCCTAAAAGTTGAATTCTCCAGCAGGATTTCTGATTGTTTGGCCCTTTCTCAGAAAATATGAATGGTAACACAAAAACCTTTCTGTCACTCATGGTTAGAGGTTGGGTGGAGACATTTTATTAACAAATAACTGTTTACTCTTTTCAAATCATAACGAAAACAGAAACTTCAAAAATGAAAATGCATGCGGGTCTGTAAGGATATGTTTGTGTGTATTTTTGTCTATGGTTGGGTTTATGTAAGGAGTCGAGCCACAGCTGTTGTCTGATTTGATCGAGGAAGGACAATCTGATCTTGGAAACATGCTTTTAACTTGTATAACTGATAAACACCATTTTCTCAGACCGTTCTCCTTAATGGCTGCAAGGACAACCGTGGAGAGAAGCTTTGACCTTGCGCTGCATTTTGTGAGACCATTTAAACCTTTGAGCAGTCTTTCTTCCTGAAAGCAGGTTTATCTGAGTCAAGTCATTACTAAAACATGGTAAAACAGGTAGAACGTGACCTAAAGGTTTTTATATCATGTGTTAAAACGGTGGGGGACATAGGAATATCACTGTCTATTGAAAAGAAACTCAATGAAGAACAAGAAGCTTTCTGTGTTCTCAAAAACGCATCAAAGAAAAACAAAACAGCTGTCTACCAGAATATTTAAAATCTATCTGTCTTAAGATACCCATTTCTTTTTCCAGCAGGACTTGACACCTGCCCACAGCACCAAAGCTACTTGGATATTTTCTTTCCATGAGATTGATGTATTTGGTTAGCCAGCTAACTCACCTAATAAATAACAATATCTGTCAAAGGAAAGAGTAGAGTGCTTGGACCTCAGTAAACACACCAGACTGATCACTACCTAGCCAGTCTTTAGACATTCAGTACATCCTCCATGTACAGTATTAGGTCTAAACATTAAGGGCCGGGTTCCCGTTCAGGGATTAAGCCTCGTCTAAGATTAAATCACGTTTTAAACCAGGACTTACCGAAACAGCTTTCTGAGACATGGATTAAAATAGTCTCAGACTTGTCTTAGTCTTGAGTTAAATAATCTCCTTTCTTGAAGGAAGACTAGCGCTAATCCAGGTCTAAATGGCAGCTTTATTTAAACCTGGCCAGGGGCAGGTTTAACTTCAGATTAAAGGCTGGATGCTCCACTGTGCATGGTCAACATGGATTATCTTGACTACATCAATGATGTTGGAAGAACACCACCAAGACCAGAAAGAAGAGACAAAAGTAACCTGCTGAATGAATTTGATTATATAAGTTTCTGTGATCGTTTCCGTATGTGCAAAAATGATGGAGCTGAAATAATTTGTTTGCTTCAGACAAAGATTTCATGTAACTCAGCAAGATGAACCCCTATACCTCCTTCTTTACAAGTACTTGTGACCTTGAGGTTTTTGGCATGTGGAACTTTCCACCGTGAAACAGCAGATTTGTCACCACACTCACTCAGGTGACAGACGTTTTATCACGTGTTTCAGACGTTTCGAGATACACTTGACTCTTTCCTAATGTAGTTCAAGGGTCGACGACAACTAGTCCGGTAGATGTTCTTGCAGTTCTATGAATATGGGAACTTTCCTGGAGTTGTTGGTTGCATTGATGGATGTCATATTCCCATTAAGTGCCCCTCAATAGAAGATGCTGAGCTGTACAGGAATCGTAAAAACTGGTTCTCAATAAATGTACAGGGTGTTTGTACTCCCACTATGCAGTTCTCAAACATTGTTGCACGTTGGAGCGGTTCAACACATGACTCTAGGATTTTCCAAAACTCATCTTTGTGTGCTCAGTTTGAAGCTGGAGAACACACTGGAATCCTTCTTGGTGACAGTGGTTATGCACAGACACACTTTTTGTTCACTCCTTATCTACATCCCATCAGGCCTGAGCAGCAACGCTACAACCAAGCCCACATCCACACCAGAGGGCTAGAAGAGCGCATGTTTGGTATCTTGGACTCTGTTCTGGCTCCTCTGTCATCTGATTCACACCCAGGTCATCTTGTTCTAGAGGGAATTTCAATTAGACATAACATTTCAGAGGATGGACTTCTACTACTTCAGAAGTAGTAATAGAAGCCCTGACAGGATTTTTTTTTTTTTTTGGAAACAAAATATTGGCGTCACCGAATTAATGAGCTGAACGTTTTGAAGTTCGAATGGTGAAAATTGGTTGAAATTTGTTGAAGGAGAAGTGATTTGAAAAAGTGGGCGGAAGAATTTTGACACAGAAGAACATAAGCTGCAGCTTGCGCTGAACTGCTAATGCAGAATCCTGAATATGCTGAATGACTGAATTTATCTGAAAATGGTTGAATGAATCTTGAAAAAGCTTGCGCTGAACTGCTGAATGCAAAATGTTGAAGGAGAACTCACGAACATGAACATGAAGACTTGGCTGAAAGGATGTGAAATAATGTCCAAAATGAAAATATGAATGGGTGAATTGAAGAATAAATGGGAAAAAAAGGAAATCAATGAATCACAATGACAGAATTTTTTATCCCTAGAAGTTGTGTAGGAATTATCAGAATTATCAGATGTTTGAAACACTGAAGNTGTGTGTGTGTGTGTGTTTGGTGTGTTTGTGTGTGGGTATATGTTTGGTGTACTGGTGTGCTGTGTGTTGGTCAGTGATGCAGATAAACAATCACTTGAGTATCTTTCTTCATCAGTGTTTTGATCTGTAGGTATAAACAGGTGTGTCAGATCACAGGTCTCCATGGTAACCTGCTCGTTAGGCTGTTTGAAGCTGCAGCTGTTTGATTTAACTGACAGACAGTTGATGAGGAGCTGGATTCAAGGAGGTGGACAGGGTGTGAATATCCTCTAGCTGCGCAAAATCCTTAAGAGCTTGCAGAAAAACGAAACTACCATGAGATTCACAAGGCTCAGATGTATCTATTGATGTCAATTTCATGTCTGTGGAGCCACAGGTTTTACCAGAAATTTGAGTTAAAAAAGTGTTACTTTTTCCTCATCTCTCAGAAAGTCCCTTGAAAATTAACATTAGGGCAGATGGGGACAGATGATGACTTTCTGTGACAGTTAGCCACCTGCGAGCTTTGTTCTCTGTCCTTTTGTTGTCAAGGGTCATTTATCAGAAGCAGAACAAGATTACCTACGTTTTGAGCCCAAATTTGTGTATGTAGAGTGAAATTTGTGGCCCCTAGGCCTGTTTATCTAAAAAGTTTCCAGGTGATTTCTCTCCTGGTCCACACTCTAAAATTCAAATCCTCACTCTACAGTTTGAACATTCCACCACATACACACCAATGTTAAACTGCTGCAAGGGCTGATAAACTTCATGACCTTTGAAGGAGTTTTGTGAAGAAACTATACATGCTAGAAAGAAGCTGAAATATACTGAAGAAAGCCAAATAATGGCTTAACATTTTGCAGGCTGAAGTAATTCCCTGAGTGATTCCAAATCTGAAGAGCTCCCATTCATTCTCTATGCGTGAAAAATCCTGAAAAAAGTGAAATATCTCGGAAAGTAAAGCTTAAACGGACAAACAAAAACTTAGGCATCTCAGAATTAATGAGATGAACGTTTTGAAGTTCGAATGGTGAAAATCGGTCGAAATTTGTTGAAGGAAAAGCGATTTGAAAAAGTGGGCGGAAGAAGTTTTTTGACACAGAAGAACATAAGCTGTGAATGCCTCCTGCATTCACAGCAATGAAATTGTAGAACTGTAGTTGTTTTACAGTTAAGTGTTTTTGTTCAGATTCTGTGTACGTTTGAAAGAGTGGGTCTGTTTACATCACAGCTCAGAATGTTCTTGGTGTGTGAGAGTTCTTTTATAAAGTCAGAGACTCTTAGACACATTCAGTTCAATTCAACCAACACTTGAGGAGATTTCAGCTTCACCAGTTAGAAGAGAAATCAACATCAAAATGTTTTCACGTATCTTTCGAAAGAAGGTAAGTTTCTAATCTGAGCTTTACTTGTTTTCTGTCCATTCTGTTTTATTCTCTTCAGACTTTCACTCAATCATCATATTTTGTTGTTTTGTGAGACTTTTGAGCTGCTTTTTGACTTGTTCTTGGTTTCATTAAACACATTTTTCCATGTTTCAAACAGAAAGTCCATCCATTCTTGGTGGATAAAGTGGCAGATGACAATGAGAGCATCTCTGCCACCAAAGATCCAGTCCCAGAAAAGTCACCTGAGGCTGGAAAACAGGGAAAGACACCGTTTCTCCAAGGACTCTTTGGGCGCAGTCAGGTATGTTTGACTAAATGGATCTGATCAATATAAGATGATCCTTTATTCATCCCACATTGGGGAAATTAACATTGTCGCAGCAATAATCATAGATTGCAAGCATTGAGGGAAGAGCTGAACAGTTTGGTAAAAAGAGGAAAAATGATTTAAACACAAAAAAATGTACAAAATAAATCAATAAATAAAGCCAAATGTCAAATATAGATATTTCTATATACATAGATCAGCCAAGGTCTACATTGTTGATAAAACAGAGTGAAATGCAATCTATATATTCTGTAACATGTATGCACACTGTGCACATAAACTGTACATGTTATTGCACAAGTGATACAATGAACAAAAATGACATTTATATAACTTTATTTATGTGCAATTGACTGAATTATGTATGTGTGTTGGAGCAGGCTTGATTAAACTCAGAATGACTCGATGTTTAGGTGTAAAACACTAAATAAACAACAAAAAACAGAAATATTGTTTGTAATTTCGACTTTGATTTGACAACATAATATGAGTTTTGTAACAAACGAAAAAGTGAGGTGTCTTCTTATTTGGACTGAGAGGGTTTGGATTTCCCAGTTTCTTTGCTAAAAGAAATAGATGGATGTCACTGTTAAGCTGCTGCATGGTATGTTTCTGTCTTTCTCGGTCTTATTTGTAAATAGTGTCAATACTAGGTAAATATTAACATTCTATTTTATTGACCCACACACCTGAATTAGTCCCCTAATTTGTTTTGATTTTGTCAAGTACTACTTCAAACATAAGTGTAGTGACTTGTTACTGAAAAGGAAAAAGAGTTGTCTCACTTTTACTAGTTTCTTCCTCCACCCAGGAAGAACAGGAGAAACCGCAGAGCAGGTAATGATACTATTTCTGTGCTGTTTTTAATATCTATAAAAGCCAAGAAGTCATTCTTCAGGTCTCTTTTTGTTTGATACCACATCTTTGTCTTTGAGAAGTTTTGAATTCAATTCAAGAAATGAATTACAAAAATACTTAAACTCAGTTTGTGTCTTCTTCGCGCAGAGCTGCTGAAAATCTTCAAAAGACTTTTGGACAGGAGGAGTTTGACCAGGACGAGGTGGTGATTTTAAAAACAGTCTATGAAGAACCCCATGAAGTTTGTCGCCGCGTCAAGAAGCGCAAGGACACAGCAACTGTAATGATTTTACCTAATGTTCCTCATGATGAATTGGTCATTCAGCACTTCATCATTGAGGCATGCATCCGCGACCAACAATACAAGTATGTTAAAAACTATCTTCATGTCCCAGAAAGTTACTTACACACACAGCGTACTCTGAGCTCTGAGCCTTGTTTTCATGCTTATTCACCGTGTGTGTGTTATTTTTCTTTATAGGAAACAAACTGGTCGGTCAATCCCCAATATTAGAGACGATAACCTCAGCGTGGACCCCTACGGGTGAGTACATCTGCACAAACCTTTTATCTTACTCTATCTCTTCTCTAAAAGTTTAACTCAGACTTGTTTTTATTACTGGTGCAATTTAAGAACTGCTGCCATCTTAACATGTAATACATCCACCATGTTATTGTTGTCTTTGACCTTTGTCATGTGATCAGTTGGTGCACATTTCAGACTTGTTTTTTAATTGTACATACTTCTAGTTCTTAGTTTTTCTATCCATATTTTTTTCTAGTTTCAATCATTGCATTGTTATATCTAAGTGTATTTTTACTAGAATTTTATAGCATTATACACCATCCTTTGCTATTGAAATTCACCTTCCTCAACTCTTCACTACACACTCAGCCCGTTTGGGGCAGCTACCGCTGCAGCAGAGCTGGTTCTAGGTTCCATGTTGAAGCTTTGGGACACTGGACTTCTCCAGCTAATGAATGCTACATTAGCCCAGGAGTGAAGGAAATCATCATGGCTCAAAAAGCTTTGAGGAAAAAACTCACAAACTGATGCTATCATGCACAATAATTTATCAAATCAGGAGAGACAGCGGGGTTTAATCAGTAGTAAAGTGTATGATCTGTTCAGGATATGGGTCTATAGTATGGCGTCATATTTGTGTCGAAAGTCGGGCGAGCGATAAAACACACATACGAGCAAGTTATCTTGTACCACACGCGCAGAGTAAACTGCCGCACGCACTTTTTTAGTCCTCGCTCGCACAAATTCAACAACCGAGAGCATACAGGGAGATGCGAGCGAATAAAAATACACAGCAAGAGCTAAAAAGTGCACAGTGATGGGTTTATTAAACTCTACAGCACGCGCACGAGGAGTTGCTTTGCGCGCACTGGAGTGTTGCTGCGCCCTCCCTCTCTCCCTCGGAGCTTTCTGCTCGCTTGAGCATAAAGTCTACGCGCTCGGGTCACAGACTTTTGACAGTTTGGGGGCGGAACCAAAGGGGCCAGCCCTGGCCTCTTATGATTGGTCAACGGCAAACACAGCTTCCGCCACAGACAGGAAGTTGTGTTGGCGGCAAGTTGGAAGCGGAATCCTCCTGCAGGAAGAGAAAATGACGGACCCTAAAGAGGTGAGCTATCGTCTAACGTTTAAATGTTTTGCACAAAGTCGTTAATTTTCGGCGCAGTTCATTTCAAGAAACGTTACGTTTATTTCTCACTATTTTCACCAGGAAGAACTCCGTAATTTGGCTGTAAATTTGTTGTCCATGGTGAGAACAACAGCGTCAAACAGTCTGTATCATGAGTTAGTTCAGTGTTTACGTTTTCGGGGACCCATTGTTATACAATGACAAACAATGGTGACCTAAATAGGCCTCAACTATAAATTGTATAACAGAAAATGTATGCATAAATACAATCTTTACTAGCTTGCCAGCACTATACAACATGGGTGTAGTTTCATTACATTGTGTTTTTCCTTGTATACATATCTATTTCATTGCATATATTATGTAAGTTTTGCCTTCATCGTACAACCACAAATTAATTTAGCCTGAAATAGTAATAGTTATTACAAAACATTTATGAATTAATTACACTGAATGCATTGTTAATGAAGTTCAGGGTCAGAGTGCTGCACAGCAGGGGTCGGCTAGGGGCAGCATGCAGGACTCACCCCAGGAACCACCAGCAACGACTGCCGTTCAGAGAAACATGGCCAGGTTTGGTTGTTGTTCATAGGATGGATTTGGATCTCCATTTGTAGCCAAAGTGCTTTTGAATTTAGTGTGAAATAAATTAAATGAGTCTCTGGAATTGTCTTTTAATATTTTTTGTAAAAGCAGGGGGGAAACAACACATATGTCATCAAGGTCTTATGGGACAAATTTTCGCTTATTCAATAAATGAGCCGATCCGTTACGAAAAGTTCGGATGTGATCCAAACTACCTTTCTTGATCCATTGCATCCCTAGGTTGAATAGATATTTCTCTAAGTGTCATGTCTGTAAAATACACTTAAGTCAGATTTGCAAAGAAGTAGGTGTGCAAAGTTAATGAGCAAGTGTGTCAGGGGTGATTTAAATCCAAAAACATACATACTTCTTCCATCTGAAAAAGTGCAGGCCATCTCTCCAATATTTCTTCAATGCCTGGCTCCTGATGCACCATTTCTTGTCTTCTGCATCTATAAGTCTTTGCCATCTTCTCTTTAATTGTTTGTCGGTTGTTTCTTTTCTTCAGTTCAGCCAAGAGGGAAATCCTCTTGTTCCAGGCTTTCTTCAGTCTCACCAAATGGCAAGGATGGAAAATGGTTGACCTCGGCTCGTCTAGGCCTTTTCAAATTCTTTGCTGCATAGGCCTCTTCTTTAGACTTGGTCTTCAAAGAACTAGCAGTGACCTCTGGAGATGTCCCATGGGCTTTAATTAGAGTCCGATAATTGGCCATTTTCACCTTTAGTCTTTGTTTCCATCCATAGCTCTCATTGAAGGACCCTGGTTCTCTCAGGCATGGGTGCTTACTTGTCAGTGCAACTGCAACATCACTGAAGTCTGCATCTGTAGGGTATGCTTTGTATTCGTAGACCTTCTCAGCGAGTTTCTCCAGTATGTCTGAAAGCATTCTTGGGCCAGGTGTCAGTCTGGATTGGCTTCTTGCATACTCTGCATTTCCTCTCTGTAGTTGACATTCAGTCTCTAAAGAGGAAAAGTGGGAAGGGGAAAAACTTTTGGCCACTGCTGTGTCCTTAACAAGTCAGGGGAATGGCTCAGCAGCTCTGTGTCATCTGATTGGGCAGACCCTGAGAAGGAGTCTTCACTGGTCATTCCAGGTGAACAGATGCTACTTGTGAAGTTATCAACTGCAGGACAACGGTTGAGGAATCTGGATCTAACTGGATAACCTTGATAACTAACAGATCCTTGATGACGCTTGTAGAGGTCAGATTTACAAAGATGTTCCCAAAGTCAGCATCTCTGTACTGAAGCCTTATGCACCCTCCTAACCCACATGTGTTCTTGACCTCCTCAATGAGCTCTTCTGTTGAGTAGGGAATCCCAATGCGTAGTTCCATTCTGACACTGTTGTCTTCACTGAAGATGACCGGCAACCGAACTGAAGCAATATCTGCCATGGTGCCCTGAGTGAAAGGAGAGCGAGTAAGAGAGGGAAAGACAGTGTTAGTTTGTGTCTGGGGTCTTAGTATGGGTTTATGTTAGTGCATGCATGAGTTAGTGGGCTGTGTGAGTGAGCAAGTTAGTTTCTGTGTGGGATGAGACTGTAATTGAGTGTGTATGTTAGTATGTATAGAACGCATGCATGGACTAGGGCTGAGCGGTTTTAGGAAAATATCTAACTGGGACTTTTCTAGCAGATATTGCAGTTTCAATTTGATTCAGATTTTCTTCAAATCAATATTCACACTGTCTGAAATTGCGATTTTCAATCTGAAAACAATAAATCATTCAGCCCTAGCATGAAGTTGTTAGGGTTAGGGTTCTTCAATTCAATTAATTTAACTGTATTTCTCTCCAGGAACAATCGATACAAGAGAGGATAAGGCCACAGACAAAAATGGTCTGAACTTTATTTTTCTAAATAGTAACATTTTCTCTCAGAAGTTTGATTTTACATATGGAGGACCAAAACAGCCAAAATTAAAAATAAACAAATAAATAGAAGTGAAAATAAAAACTAATGTAAAAAATATAATTCAAAAATTAAGTCTAAAAAGAAATACATAAATGGAAATAAAAATGACAATAAATATATATAAACACCAATAGATAAACAAAAATAAAAATGAATACAAAAATTAGAAATAAATGTGGAAATAAATACAAAATAAATATATAAAAAGAATTAGATATCAATCAATTTAAAAAAAAGCGCTCTGGTTTCATGTTTAATTTTTCATGCTGCAGGCTGTCAGCATGAAACGCAGAAGGAAAAACTATTCAAATGAGGGAGCGGTCCTAAATGTGTCCTGGATTCAACCATCAGCCTATTGGTTGATTGACATGTAAGTGCAGAAATTGACTAGGTATGCCTGCCTGCTGACACAGCAGGAAGAGGTCACCACAGGACCCTCAAACGCGGTGAATATGGCTAAATCTCCAGGGATCTACATTTGTCATCGGACAAATCGGATGGAGTTTTATACAGTATATGGATGGAGTCTAAACTAGTGTGAGAGACGAGACTCCAGACAGTTTTTCCAGACAGAAATAGCGATCTTTAAGATTACGTGTTGAAGTGTGATATTACAAAAAAGTATCACTTGAGTGTATTCAGAAAAGTAGTCACACCTTCCTTGTCGCAGCCTTGTGGTAAAACTTTCCTCTTCCTTATAATAAACACTTTCACAGTCTAGGTGTGACATAGAAGAAAATAGTTGAAAAGGTTTGTGGTAAAATCCAGCTAAATGGCTTAAGAGTGACACCTACTGTCTCTGCTGTGTAAATCCCGCTCCAAATACAGGATTTACCTCGGGTAACATTTCTGAATCTCCTTCTGAGAGCGTACAAGTAAGTTCACTTTGACACACACAACTGAAAATGATGATACCTGGTTTATTGTTGAGCGTCTTACCTACGATTTTGCTACGTTTTTGATGAGTTAACCCTTCGTTATTGTATGTTTTATGAATGATAAAAGATCGCTAGCTGGTGGCTAACATAAGTAACGTGCACCTTCCAGGTTAGTGTGTGTGTATGCGGCAAACCAATAACAAAATTAGCCGTATAGGTGTGCATGTTTAGTTATGTTTAGGACTAGCTGGTCCAAACCTCATTTGCATGATTCTTTAGAGTATTATGTGTCAATTGCATTAAGGAACAATATTTGTTTATTGTACTTTTACACTTCAGGCAGACAGAATATTGGACTGACTTGGAGGGTCCATGTGGTCATCAACCATGAAGGTGTCACAGTCCATGAAGTGCAGCTTCCTCAGGCCTTGACTCCAGTGTTATGTAGTACTAAATGAAAATTATGTGAATCATCTCTAAATTGAAAAAAATATATATTTTGAACATACATTGTCATCATTTTAAAGAATCTGTTTAGCAACACAACCTGCAGAAAGTTTTATTTGTCATTGTCACTGTTGTTTTCTGTAACTAGAGCTATTTTTCTTTATTTCTAAGTTCTCATCTCAGGTCTGTAATTATTATTCTATTCTGTTTTATTATTGCATTTTTTTGCATTTTGATTGCTGTGAGCTGCTGTGACAAAAAAAAATCCCCCATGGGGAATCAATAAAGAATAATCTATTCTATTTTAGTGTTTGCTTGTGTGTCATTTTTTGAAGGAAAACAGAACTTGAATAAAAACAGCCATGGATATACAGAAAAAGGTAACTTCCTGTACAACAAACCCTTTTCTCTATCCAAAAAAAGTCTAGTGAAGTCTAGAGATGAGCCACTTACGGCCTCGCCATCAATTTTCTGCAAAATGCATCGAAATCGTCTGTGTCTTTTGGGAGCTTTGGAGTAAAAAAGCAGGTAGATGACTGTGGAAGTGAGATCTCTGCCATTCCACACTGTCTCGAAAAACAATTGTTTATCTTTCGCCGCATCCTTCTGCTGTGGTGGCAGGCAGGCATAGCTAGTCAATTTCTGTGCTCATATGTTGATCAACCAATAGGTGAATAGTTCAACGTACTTGAGGCCACCCCCTCATTTGAATAGTTTTTCCTTCTGCATTTCATGGTGCAGCATGAAAAAATTAAAAAGGAGAGCAGAGCGCTTTTTTATGGTTGATATTAAATTATTTTTATATATATATACATTTTTGTATTTATTTACACATTCATTTTCAATTATTGACTCTTTTTTTGTAATTTTTGTATTCATTTTGTTTTTATGTATTTATTTATCTATATATGTTGTATTGTTGTTTTTATTTTCACTTTTATTTATCTGTTCATTTTTAATTTTGGCAGTTTTGCTCCTCCATAGTTATACTCTAAGTATCCTGGGAAATAAAGTCACCAATCTAAGAAAGAGTGTAAAAAGGAAAAAGTCAGGACTCTGAGGATGTAAAAAGCCATATTCTGGAAAGAGTGTCTGAATTCTGGGGGGAAAAAAGCTGAAGAGTTCTGGGAGAGCACAATCATTAACAAAAACAAAAAACTATATCAAATATTTCTATGACCCTAATCCTCCGTTGCTCAAAAAAATACAAAATACAGAATTCTGACCTTATACATGTATGTGTCTTTTAAGAGTTATCAGCCGCATTCCCCAACTGTATAGTCAGCCAACGGGTAAGGATCAGTCACCTCGTTCAGTCCAAGAAGTTCGATCTCCATCGTAGCACAAGTTTTCAGCTCATAGGCTCGGTAATGTTCCCTGTACCATGCACTTAGCTTTCTAACAATGAAAAGCAGCTCAACCTTTACAACAATCATCTGGATAATTTCAGTAAATTCAGGCATTCCTGCCAATGAGCCATGTGAGAGGATCATTCCAGTCCTGTAGTCAAGTCCACTGTAAGTTGCACTTTTCACTAAGCATACACAGCCCCAGTCTGGGTGCCTCTGCTTGATAACAGATGATATGTCCTCTTTCAAAACATCAATGGGTAAGGTTGAAACATTCGATACTTACAAGGGGGATTTTGGCAAGCTGTGCATGTAGAGGTGATTTGCCATAAGAAACTGATGTCTTTGTGCTAAAGACAACAGAACATTTTTGAAGCAGGATGTATGCCGCACAACTCTTTTGAAGAAGCTATGCTTCGCTTCGAAGCGCATAGTCTATAGTGCCACCAGTGGTCCAAACTCAGAGATTAACTGAGGAAAATGTTCCAAAAAATGGTGTTTAGGAAGCAAGTCTGACTCTAGAAAAACTTCTTTAAATCGAACTCTGTGCTCAGTGATCTTAAAGTTCAAATATGCAATCGATTCCTCAGTTTGAACTGGAGAAACAACAAGGTCCACAATGTCCTTCAAATCAGCAAGAACTTCCCAGGCTGGTTCATCAGTGGGCACTAGACGTCAAATAAGTAGTGGAAAAAAATCTTAGTAAACCCCAGTTTTCATGTGCATTTCCACCGATTGTTTTCCTGGATGCATATGTCTGTGGAACAGGGTGGGGGCGATTTGTTCTATCAGTCCATTTAAAGGGGAAATCTACAATTGCCTTGTTTAAAGTGGCTAAAGTAAAATACTTCTTGGAAATAAACACAGTCAGACAGAGAGCTATTTCAAAAGGAACAATACCCTCAAACAAATTGTGGACAATATCTGGAGGAAAACCAGTAGTACCACTGAAATGGGCAAGTTTCTCTGACAAAACACATTTACTCTTGACACCACAACAGTTTTCCAGAGAACTTTCTTCAAATGTTTTAAGATGACTTGAGTGAGTTTCCTCAGTTCTCCGAGGAAAAAAATTCAGCTCCAACTTCCTTGACCTGAAAATCTGACCTTTCTGCTGTACAAAACCTGCACACGTATCAGCCTGAAAAACTCTGCTCAAAGCCGGCAATACTGTGTGCGCCTAGGTTGTCAGCAACAATACACTGCACTGCGCCTCTCAAAGTTTTACCTAGCTTTTCAAGAAAGAGCCCATGTTGCTCTAATGTTATCAGATCAATAACCAAAGGCTCTAACACTTTATCAAAGCCATAAACTTTAACATCATTGCTTTTGATCAAAGCAGCCAGATGGATAGAAGACAATGATGTGTGACAACCAGGCAGCAGATTACCTAAAATCCAATAAATGGCACAGATTTTGTGTTTCTTACGAGATGTGCCAAGAGGGTTGCATATTTCAAAATTGTCCACATACAAAATCAAAGAAATTGCACACCCTGTAGAAAGAACAACATTTCTGTTCAAGAGAACCCCATCCCAAAAGGATTTGAACTGGTTTGTCACTGTCTCCCTGCTTATATTTTTCTTTTAAATTTACTGTCTTATTTATAACAGTTTCACAGTTTAGAAGTTGTTGCAAAGATTCTAATAAAGGTATATACTGACAAGACTTTCTATTTGTTTGCTATGACTTTTCTCTTACATCACTCAAATTTTGGCCGAGTTCTTCAGGAAAAACTGTGGAAAAAGTCTATGGGAAAATGAATTGGAAACCCTCCAAAAACACCAAAATAACAGTTTTTCCCAGCACTTCTGCCTCTCCATACCTTTACCTAGGGAGTTCATTCAAACTTCAAAAAGCAGCTATTTTTGTCCTCTTTTCAGGAATGTATGGGGCATGACACTGGAGTTTATGGTTTTGGGAAGGGAGTGCTCAAAACCCCCCTGCTTTGACAAAAATCCTCCTTTAAATCAGTGGAGCCAGAGTTGATGATGTCATCGTTAGCGTGGAGGCTCTCAAGGTGAAAATTTTACAATCTAACTGCCTAGAATTCACAAACTTAGCTCCACCAACACAAAAAATACATCAAAATGAAGGTAAATTTGTTGTGCTTCTCACAGAAGTCAGAATTCAACAAAAAATTGTAAGCTTTGTTCTGTAAGAAAGGAACTGTCACCCAAACCCAGCTTCCTGCCTTCACTGACACCAGTTCAATCAGTGGTGAGGATTCTAGGCTGAGGTCCTTTTTCAACCCCTTTTTTCGCTCGCAATTTAGTCGTATTTCCAGCCGTTTATGATGAATAAAATGTTCATATCCAGAATCTTTTGTCTTTCCCGAAGCTCATGATGCACTTATATGTCTGATGGCTTTTACAGTTTTGGCACACGGTCAGTTTGTTTGAAGCCAGAACTCTGGGTCAACAACTCTGGGTCTGATCCTTTTGTACATAGACTGAGGCAGAGTGAATACTCCCTTCATCTTCCTTAACAGACCCATATGTCCCTTCATCTTCTATTACCATAGAAACCACACAGCTCCTTAACGACCCTTGATGTCGTTGATGTTCCACAGCTGCTTACACTAACCAATCAGAACATTCAGGAACACAAACACATGAAGGTTCATCTGCCTCAACCACACACACAGTCAGGGTTAACCTTACAAAACTTAAGACTATCTTCGCAATCTTCATCGAACCCCTGGCAGCTCGCATGAGACAAAACAAAGAAATAAAAGGTATTCACAGTGAAAGTATAGAACACAAGACAAGTCTTTATGCTGATGATGTATTACTTTTTTCTCCAGAACTCACAAACATCTATCACAACCATTAATAAATTCTCATCAATTTCTGACTCTTCTGTTGATTGGTCAAAAACTACTGTACTGCCTATTAACTGTACTTTTCAAAATATCCCAGATATTAAACTACATTCAGGTAATATTAAATACTTAGGAATAAATATTTCCCCCAGTCTCTCTGATCTAATAAAGCTAAACTATGTCCAGCTCTTAAAGATAATTGAGGACGACCTCACACGGTGGAAATCCTTACCCATTTCACTTATGGGGAGAGTTGCCACCATAAAAATGATGGTTCTACCTAAATTATTTGTTCTCAATGATCCCCACAAAACCTCCTTCCACCTGGTTTAAATCATTAGACTCATTTATCAACAAATTTCTCTGGAAAGACAAACCCCCGCGTATTAGTTTAAAAACTCTACAAAAGACTAAAAACAACGGCGGTCTTGACCTGCCCAATTTTTACCACTATTTCTTAGCAATGTCTAACGTCATATAGAGTTTTACCGATTTGGGGTCGGATGATCTACTTGGTACCGCGCTATATCTTGTTTGTGAAACGTTACTGGAACAGTAGAGATTAAACGGTAAATAATCGAGTTGACAATCTGCAGTATTTACGAAATTTTTGTAATTATAAAACTCCACTCTTACAGCTTGGTGGGAGTTTCTAAAACTAACAAATTCTTCAGTCATTCTGTGTAAACTTACACCCATCTGGAACAACCCTGACATCCTGCAAAATAAAAAAAAAGATTAACTTTGAACAGTGGAATGATAAAGGCATTAAGCATTTTGAACATATTATTCAAAACAGCAACTTCAAATTATTGGAGGAACTTATTGTACAATATGGAGTCAGTAGATCCAAATTTCTAGAGTACCAACAAATGAAATCTATAATAAGAAAAAGGTATAATTTCAACCAGCTAGATATACAACTTCCAATCAGAGTTGCAGAATTTATCAACCTCAGTACCCCAAAATTGTTATCAAAAATATATAGATTACTGGTCAAGACAGAGGAGATTTTTTAGAGCAGAGAACCATGCTGCATCTATTCTGTATGTGTGTGAGTGTGTGCGTCTTGCAGCGCGTAGCGCGTAATGTCGGGCATGTATATTCTGTGCCTCTTATGAACAGTATACTAAGCCTTCTTAGAACTATGTGTGCATGATTTCAGCCGTGTATTGTGTGGTATTCTTTTTGGAACAGAGTATCGCGCCACGTTTGTACAGTGTTTGTGTGTGTAAGTGTGTGTGTGTGTGTGTAAGTGTGTGCGTCCAGCTATGCGCACTGCGTAATAAGGCACATATATTTTTGTGCTTTTGATCTTTACACTGGGTGAGGATATTTTGAGGCTTGTATTGTTACTTTTGTAAAATAATATCCCATGCATGTGCCATATACTGTACAGTATACGTGACCAGCTGGGTATTTTTCTTCATCACTTTCAGATTGTCGGGTGATGAGGAGCAGCCATCCTCGAGCGGCGTGTGCGCCAAGAAGGGGAGAGGCTGTGGGAGGAGCCCTGGTAATGCTGGAGGTTCTGGTGATGCTGTGAGAGACCGAAGCCGCTCACCACACCATTTAAGATGGAAGACAGAGGCAGAACCCGATGATAGAGTCACCAGACTGCCAAGGTTCCAGCCTAAATGCCCCCCTGGTGTCCAACCCCCTCTCAATGTTGGAAAACCATCACCGGGTGAAATTTTTTTACATTTTTTTGATGCTGCAGTTTACAAGCTCCTCTGTGAAAATACGAACAAGAACGCAGCCAAAAAGTTGGAAAGAGGGAGAAGGCTCCTCTGGACAGACGTAACCCCAGAAGAGATGAAAAAGTTCATCGGCCTGCTACTTTATATGTCAGTCCTAGATCTGCCATAGCTCACCGACTTTTGGCGATGGCAGACCATCTTCCGTGTGCCAGTCCCTGCCAAAGTAATGTCCAGCGACCGGTTCCTGGCCATTCTATCATCCCTCCATATGAGTGACCCTGAGGAGGATGAAAAAAATGGGGAGAAAAAGGGCACAGAAGATAATGACCACCTCCATCGTGTCAGACCGCTCATGGAAATGAATGGCATGAATTCCAAGTTTTTATACCATCCAAGAAGGCATATTTCTGTCGACGAACGGATGGTTGCAACCAAAGCCAGGCTGGGCATCAAGCAGTACAGGAGGGCCAAGCCTGTAAAGTGGGGTCTGAAGTTTTTTGTGCTTGCTGATGCAAATGGCTACACAGTTGACTACGAACTCTGCACGGGTAAGACCAAGGCAGCATCCGGGCATGGGCTCTCATATGATGTGGTGACCAGACTGGTGAGCAAACAGTTCCTGGGGTCTGGGTACATCGTCTACATGGACAACTTCTACACCAGTGCAGCGCTGGCAGGAGACAGGTATTGATTTCACATTTATGCCTATTGTAATATGGTTTTGTTTTGTTGTGGAGTTTGTGGTGAAAATAAACTTGGCTAGAGAGTCAATTGAATACTTCCTGAACCTGCGAAATAAATAACAGAATGAAGATACTCAGCCAAATACTCACTGAACCTATAAAGGTGAAAAATATAACCTAAATACTTACCAAAATGTTTTTATCCGTCTTCAATAATCAATGAATAGTCTCATCAACGTTTCATGTAATCTAATTTGATGTCACCAAATGTTATCTAATTTGATGTAAGATATTACAAATGTGTGTAATCTAATCAAACTCTGTATAATTCTATCCTGGATGTCTTTTCTATATCTCTTGTGTCTAGGTGACGGAGCACAGCAGAGGATCCCTGTCCCAAGATCAACCGCAATCACTGAATACAACAAATACATGGGAGGAGTTGACACCTCAGATCAACTCGTAGGCACAAACTCCATTCACAGAAAGACCAGGAGATGGCCTATCACTGTGTTCCAGCATCTCGTCGACATTGCTGTGACCAACTCCTTCATAATCCATGAGGAGCAGCATGCCAGCCTGCAGCAGGAGAAGCCGATAAGTCGTCAGGGTTTCCAGGAGGAGCTTGCCGCTTACCTCATTGGTGTTCCTCTAAAAAACGATCCACGGGACCGCACAGTGGAGAAACATCTGCCTGTCCCCACCAATGACTGTATATAGAGTGGACAGCGTGCTTCCGCCTGTCACCGTTCTATGTTTTTGAAGCCAAAAAAACCCGTTTCTCTAGCCGCCATTGTGCAGCCAGAGTCTGTGCAGTAGAGAATTTCCGGTGGAGCCAAGTAAAAAAGAGAAATAAACATATTTATTTCTTCTTCTTCAGAGGGTTTAGTCTCCTTTTGGCTCTTTCCCGATGTTTCTTATATCCCCGGTAAAAACTTCTCACTAACGGCAGCTGTCAACTATCGTAAAACGAAACTTATATCACGGTTTTTAACGTCCAATAACTAATGAGAAACTAACTTCTCAGAAAAAAAAACACCTGAACACCATGCAGCCAGATGACATCGTCATACTACCTTAGGATGAGAGAAACGTTTCTACGTGGTATCGTAATTGCTGTTAATGCAGCAAGGCATTCACAGCTTATGTTCTTCTGTGTCAAAAAAGTTTATTCTTCTTCTTCCGCCCACTTTTTTTATTCGCTTCTTCTTCTACAAACTTCAACCCATTTTCACCGTTCAAACTTCAAAACGACCGGCTCATTCAGGACTACTGCGCTATTACTTTTCAGACCGGTTTCACTAATACTTTCAGAGATATTTCACTTTTTTCACAATTTTTCCTCCATCTGGAATGACTGTAAAACTTTCAGATTCTGAAGATTCCAGCAAATTCTTCTGCCTCATTCAGACCCTTCTCATTCAGTCATACTTTCAGCCACAAACTTCATTCAACCTGCAAAATGTTCAGCCAATGTTTGGCTTTCTTCAGTACATTTCAGCTTCTTTCTATCATTTATAGTTTCTTCACAAAACTCCTTCAAAGGTCATGAAGTTTATCAGCCCTTGCAGCAGTTTAACATTGGTGTGTATGTGGTGGAATGTTCAAACTGTAGAGTGAGGATTTGAATTTTAGAGTGTGGACCAGGAGAGAAATCACCTGGAAACTTTTTAGATAAACAGGCCTAGGGGCCACAAATTTCACTCTACATACACAAATTAGGCATCAAAACGTAGGTAATCTTGTTCTGATTCTGTTTAAGGACACTTGACTCCAAAAGGACAAAGAACAAAGCTCACAGATGGCTAACTGTAACAGAAAGTCATCATCTGCCTCCATTTATTTACTTACATGTTAAATCTCAAGGGACTTTCTGAGAGATTAAGAGAAACTTACACTTTTTTAACTGAAATTTTCTGGTATAAGCTGTGGCTCCACAGACATGAAATTTACATCAATAGATACTCCTAAGCCTTGCAAAACTCATGGTGGTTTTGTTTTTCTGCTAGCTCTTAAGGATTTTGCGCAGATACTCAAGATACTCAATTGAGCAACACAGCACACCAGCACACCAAACATATACACACAAACACAAACTTCCTCATGATATAAATTTCTTTCATTGTGATTCATTGATTTCCTTTTATTCAGATGATTCTTTAATAATAATAGATAATTCATCCATCTATATTGACATTATTTAATTCCATTCATCCTTTCAGCCATGCTTTTATGTTTATGTTAAGGAGTTTTTTTTTCAACATTTTGCATTCAGCAGTTCAGCACAAGCTGCTTCAGCTTCAAGCGGCAACCTCTGGTCTGAAAAATGAGACAACACAAAAGTGCTAAAAAGCTGCTGTTCCTCCAGTGACCGCTTGAGGCTGGCTCCGGAAGTCACGTACAAATGAACGGGGGGGGGGGGGGGGGGGGCATTTCAGAGCCAAAATTAGCATATTTAAAGCCTGGTTCAAACTCTGTCTCCCGTCTGGATCGCTCATTTCGCTAACTACACACACTGTGACTTCCAAACTCGGCCGTTTGGAAGATATTAGGGTTGAGACCTTGCCCAATCAGAGCCACAGCTGAGATCACGTGACTGACGGGCGCCCAATAGCTGTGAGTTTGGGCACTCGTCACTCGTCCCATTTCCAATATGACCGCGCCCGCTGTTTTGCTTCAAAATTGAGCTACAGGAACAGACCATGAGCGTATAATAAGTGTTCCTGCATCACTGTGTGGCACGGCAGCTGCTCTGTGGCAGAGAAGAAGGCTCTGCAGAGGGTAGTGAAAGCGGCACAGAGGACTGTGGGATGCAGTCTTTCAACTACCACGGACATCTACTCCTCCAGATGCAGGAAACGGGCCTCCTGCATCATGAAAGACCCCACCCATCCCCGTGTACGAGACAAACAGGGACTCCCCTCAGGCAGGAGGCTGCGGAGCATCAAGAGCAGGACTACCAGACTGAGGAACAGCTTCTTTCCTGAAGCTGTGAGACTGTTGAACTCTGGTGGTCCCCTTTAGTGCCCCCCCGACAAATGAACACTGCAATTTTTGCACAGTTAATTATTTTATTCTGTCTATTTGTTAAAAAAGCTAGTTGATTGTGTTCTTCTTTTATTCTCTTTTTTATTGTATATTTGTATATATTTATATTTATTATTCTCATTATTCTCATTTCTATGATTGGGCTTGCTCCGGGACCAGGGTAACCTAATTTCGTCCCACCCATGTTTTACACGGGTTGAATGACAATAAAACTCCTTGAATCCTTGAATCCTGACTCTCAGCAGGGACCGAACCTCTACATTTAACGTCCCAAAGACCAACCCTTTCAGACAATACCAGAACCACGACCACTGTAGGAGACACGTGAATGACTACATTGACTCCTGTCTTCTACATATAAGGAGATCCAAGTGGAGAGGGAGAAGTCGTCGACGGAGAGACTTCTGGACGGTCAGGCACGTGACTTTTGTCAGGACGTCACGACGGACAGCATCACTGGGCCACATCGTAATGGTCTTTCGTGTTGGTGTGTGGCGTCTGAGCAGAGGACGGTAAGCAGGGATCAGCATGATGGAGATGTGGTCGGAGAAGCCCAGGTGGGGGTGGGGGACAGCTTTATATGCGTCACGTTTGTGTGTGGCCGGCACTTAATAGTCATATGCTCTATCGCCTCAGAGCAGTGGCTGTTCACCAGCGTACAGTTTGTGCACCAACGTTTATTCACATAGACGCATAGTCCACCCCCGCGGCTCTTCCCCGACTGCTGGTTGCGGTCCGCCCGGAAAAGAAGCCGGCCATCGATCTGGAAGGCTTGATCAGGCATGCTGTCATTTAGCCAGGTTTCCGGCAGACAGAGTACTGCACAGTTCCTCATCTCCATAGAAACCCCCAGTCTCAAAAGAAGCAGGTCCATCTTGTTGTCAAGGGAACGCACATTGGACAAAAACAGGGAGGGAATAGGTGGTCTCCCGGCGTTAGCCTTTAGCCTGGCTAGCAGCCCACCCCGTTTACCTCTCTTCTGCTTCCGTGCACACCGCTTCCTCTTACCCCCTACATGGCGAACACTCTCACGCCAGACTGAGTCTGATGTCCTCAGGAGGTGCAGTCTGCCCAGCAAGGCCCTGAGACTGTTCACGGCTGTTGTTGTTTTTGTTGCTGCTGTAGTTGTCGTCGTTGCAGTTGATGTGATTGTTGAGTTATAGTTGATAATACAGTTATACAGTTGATTATACCTACAGATCAAAACACTGATGAAGAAAGATACTCAAGTGATTGTTTATCTGCATCACTGACCAGCACACAGGAGTGCACACGTACACACACACACACACACAGGCACAGACACACACACACACACACACACACACAGTGTACTGTCTCCATATTTTCATTTTGTACATTATTTATTAGCATCATCACACTTAAACAGCATTTTTATGGTCAAATTTTCATTTTACTTTCACTCAATTAATTATTTACAAATATTTTCCTCCAATTTTATTCATTCATTTCCTCCAATAATGTTAATTATTCATCTAAACTCATTTAAATCATTTAAAATTTAATTTCATACATTTTGTTCATTAATTCATTCCATTCACACCTTCTCCTTCTGAGGTTCAACCCGAGCCCAAGCCCAAGCTTGAGTATCAAAGAAGTATAAAAAAAATTAATTAATTATTTATAAAAAAGTTCAAATCAGTATATAAGAAGAACATATTTAAAAAACTATATACAAATAATCAAACTTAACTTATTTTAAATTGAATATTACTAACACTAAATCAAATTAAATTAGAAGTTCATTTACAAATAATTCATGTGTGTGTGTGTGTGTGTAGGAAAAGCAAGATGTGACAAATAAAAAAACCTAGATATCTAGAAGGAGTAGGTCGTCATCTTCATTCCCTCCTTCTTCTTCTTTCTCTTCCCTCTTCACCTCTTCTTCCTTCACTCCCTCCATCTCCTCCTGCACCTCACCACGCACTTCCTTCAGTACCCCCTCTTCATAGATGAGCGAAAGTTTTTGGGGGAGGGCTTTTCCCTGATCCATAGGGAAAGCCTCCTCCCACAGCTTTCCTGGGATCCCAAAGGGGATGTCTCTGTCATCAAGGACCTCAATGTCGTTATTTTTCACTCTTCTGACACCCTCCACCTTTACCGTAAATTTGCCGTTGGCCACCTGGAGTAAATAAAACATTCAGAGAAATAGCAGTTAATGACAAATCATTTAGCAGTACAAAAATGCACAAAAAAAATATCATACACTCACTGCGATAGTTGTGGCATTAGTTGAGTGAAGAGCGAAGCCTCCACTTGCCTCATTTTTTTTAATGAGGTGGCTGATTTTGAGTGGGACTCCCATATTAAAACAGGCCAGGGTGGCCTCCAGCCAAAGGACGACTTTTATTTCAGTGCCATCCTGATTGAGCATAAATTATTAATCATGATTTGTTAATGCCATCTGAAGGTTAAGCTAAAAGAAAAAAAACGTAACTAGAAAATTTGCATTTCCTTGCAGAAAATGCGTTGAAATGCTGAAACTGAAGAAAGCTATCTGTGAAACCTGTGAAATCTCATTGCTCTTAGCAGTTGAAAAATCTGAAAAAAATGTTGAACCTGTGGAAAAATACTGCTTTAAGCAGTGTAAGACTGCTGAAAATGTTAAACTTGTGAAATAATATTGCTGAAAGCATTTAAATCTGGAAAAAATGTTGAACTTGTTACATAATACTGCTTAAAGCAATAAACACTGCTGAAAAATAATAAACTTGTGAAATAATATTACTGGAAGCATAAAAAAATCTGAAAAAAATGTTGAACCTGTGGAATAATACTGCTTTTAGCAGTCAAACACTGCTGAAAATGTTAAACTTGTGAAATAATATTGCTGAAAGCATAAAAAATCTTAAAAAAATGTTGAACCTGTGAAGTTTTGTGGCTATTAGCAGTAAAACACTGCTAAAAATGTTAAACTTGTGAAATAATATTGCTGAAAGCATTTGAATCTGAAAAAAAATGTTGAACCTGTGGAATAATAAATTTATTGTTTGAATTGTTTAATGTCCACTTTACACACCTGTTCTCCTGAGGAAATGTTTGAATGATTGAGTTTACAGAGCTCTCCCCAACATTTGGCTCCACCCTTCCACCAGCCTCAGCCATCGTGACTGACAATATGGTCCACAATGGTTCCACATGGTCCCTAATTTCATCAGAAATTCTGTCTATATACTTCTCCTATTCTTCCCCTGGTCTGCCCTCCTACCCCTTCTTCATCCCATCCTTTCAGAACCAATTACAATAACAATTACAATTACTTGAAATGTTTTAAAGAAAAAAAAGAAAGTAAGAAAAAAGTCATTTTTAAATGCTGGCGGAACTGTTGACTGTTTAGTTCTTTGAGGTTTCCGTGTGTGAAAGTGTATTTCAAATTTGGTCAAATGTGTAATTATTATGATATACGGTAAATTCTTTAAAGTAAATTTCACCTGGTTTTTTTTTTTTTGCTTGCTTTTTTCTACTCAGGACAACAAGACCACAAAGGTGGCCTTGTGGAGGTCCGCGGCCCTATGGAGCCTGGGGGTTGGCACGATGGCAACCCTCAGTCACATGAGGGCCACCTGGACCGAGTCTGGACTCAAGGTCCAGAACACAAATTTCTCTAAAATGGAGGTGGGTTTTCAGAATGACTGTGGGAAAAGCTTTATTTTTACCCCGATGATTTTGTATTATAGGACCTGTTTTTTTATTCCACAATATTTCTTTTCCTATAGGAAGATAAATCGGAGCGGAGAATAAGTGTCATTGGGGTCGTGGAGGAGGAGAAAACCCCGGAGACACTCCTACTGCTGACATCTGAGGGCCATAAATTTATAATTGCAGAGGCCCTGTGGCACCAAGTGGGGGACAAGTTCCAGAAGTTTCCCTTTATCCTTTGAGTGGAGGTGGAAGGAAATTAAATAAAAACTGTAGAACATTTGAAGGGGGAGGGAGAGCTCATGAGTGCAGAGGGTGAAGGAGATGATGGAGAAGGGGAGGAGTGAAAGGGGGGGCAGAGGAGGGGATGAATGGAGTTGGTTGTTCTGTTTGGGTATTTGTTGATTTTTTAGCTGTTTTGTGTTTTCTGTTGTGTGTTCATTGTTCTATTTAAATCTTTCATGTTTTACTGTTTATTTGCCGTTGTTGTTGTTGTTGTTGTGTACTTTTATAAATCAGTTCATGTGAATAAATTGTACTTAATCTCATACCAGTGTGTCAGGATATTTCAATGAAGCAGTTGCTTCATATCCATTCCCCTCCAGGACTCAAAAAGTCTTTGCAAAATAGTGTAAAAAAAAAAGAAAGAAATGGATGCCTGATGTTGTGGAAGTAGATAAGAGACATGCATTGAGGCACCACAGAAAATCTGTTTCCGTCTGTCTGTCTGTCTATCTATCTGTCTATAGATCTATAGATCTATCTATCTTTCTAACCATCCATCTTTCTTTCTATCTATCTATCTATCTATCTATCTATCTATCTATCTATCTATCAATAGATCTATCTATCTATCTGTCTATCTATCTATCTATCTATCTATCTATCTTCTATCAATCTACCTATCTATCTATCTATCTATCTATCTATCTATTGTAGAGGCTTATTCTTGACGTCTGAAGTACCGTTGGTTGAAGGAAGGCCAGGGTAGGCCTCAAATCTTGAAGCCTGAACTGACAGCACTAGTTCACTGTTGCACTAAGGCTAGCTTGCTCTAGAGGAAGGCTCAGGAGTCCAAGCAGCAGAGGAGACTGATCAGTTGAATTCAAAATACTTTATTCAAATCAAGCAAATATGAACAAAGTAAGTGGTGAGCTCTGCAGAAGTAACGACAACACAAGCATGCTAAAAACACTCTCCTCTCTCTCCTGCAAGCGCATTTTTATAACCCAGAAGATCCGCCTTGATGGTAAAGTCCCTGCTTTTTTTGAAGCGGGATTGGTGTTCCGTTTCTGAAAACCGATTCCTTCCGGGCAGGGTGGACAGCTTTTTTTAGGGCCGCAGGATTCCTTTGGATCGATCAGGGGATCAAAACTAGTATCTGGCTTTGATGCAACAATGCAGTATCTGTTGGGAATCAGATGTGGCGTCATCCAAATGTACCATTATGACGTTGTTTCTGTAAGTTGGGTTGTACTTGGATCCAGTCGCGTTTTAAAGGCTTCGTTTTCTATGAAGGTTATAATGCATCCTTTGTGACTCCTCCTGACCTGTGACCTGTGGGGAAGTTATGTTTGGCCCCCGCTC
Source organism: Thalassoma bifasciatum (assembly GCA_008086565.1). NCBI lineage: Eukaryota > Metazoa > Chordata > Actinopteri > Labriformes > Labridae > Thalassoma > Thalassoma bifasciatum. The sequence goes on along the minus strand of RPOG01001628.1, from coordinate 1,581 downwards.
TCCACCAAGGCCCAGATTAGTTGTTTTATGGCTTTGTTTTGCACTGAAGAGACAGGAGAGATACTTGGACGCAGGTGTGGGTTGTTTTGCACAGTCCTGGAATTAGGTTGTTTGTTTGTTTGTCCCAAGTGTCTGAAATAACTTCTACACCTGTAAGCTTAAACACGCCCCCCTGCCTGTCATATGCTACACTGGGGCTGGTACTGCCATGTTTAACCGGTGGCTTCTGTGCCCATCTGCTTCCATGTACTGGCTGTATGATTCCCTCTCGTTGCTCTCTGCTTTCTGTTGCGCCTCCCTGAACCCCGAGCCCCCCCTCAGGTGCCCTCCAATGCCATACAGTTCACGCTGGACTCTCTTTCCCTCTGCCTGAAGGCTTTACCACGCCCCCCTGCCTGTCAGATGCTACACTGGGGCTGGTGCTGCGATGTTTAACCGGTGACTTCTGTGCCCTTCTGCTTCCATGTACTGGCTGTATGATTCCCTCTCAGGACTTTGTGAGCCCTTGTGGGGCTCCCTGAACCCCCAGCTCCCCCCCACGTGCTGAAATATCCCATCCAGGGAGCGCTAGCGTCTCATTATCCCTCTAGTTTGTGCGTGCGTAAACGCTTTAGCCCGCCCCTTCCTGGAGGTCTAGCCTGCATGTCGTGTGTGTTTACGGTGAGTCTCGGGCTGCCTTTCTCTCTCATGTACTGGCTGTATGATTCCCTCTCGGGGCTCTGTGAGCCCTTCTGGGGCTCCCTAAACCCCAAGCCCCCCCTCAGGTGCCCTCAAACCCCGAATAGGTCGCGCAAGAGTCTCTTTCCCTTTGCCTGTAAGCTTAAACACACCCCCCTGCCTGTCATATGCTAAACTGGGGCAGGTGCAGTAATGTTAAACCGGTGGCTTCTGTGCCCATCTGCTTCCATGTACTGGCTGTATGATTCTCTATCAGCGCTCTGTGAGCCCTTCTGGGGCTCCCTGAACCCCCAGCCCCCCCTCAGGTGCCCTCCAATCCCATACAGTTAGCGATAGAGACGCTTTCCCCCTGCTTGAAGGCTTTACCACGCCCCCCTGCCTGTCATATGCTACACTGGGGCTGGTGCTGCGATGTTTAACCGGTGGCTTCTGTGCCCATCTGCTTCCATGTACTGGCTGTGTGATTCCCTCTCAGGACTTTGTGAGCCCTTGTGGGTTTCCCTGAACCCCCAGCTCCCCCCCACGTGCTGAAATATCCCATCCAGGGAGCGGTAGCGTCTCATTATCCCTCTAGTTTGTGCGTGCGTAAACGCTTTAGCCCGCCCCTTCCTGGAGGTCTTGCCTGCATGTCGTGTGTGTTTACGGTGAGTCTCGGGCCGCCTTTCTCTCCTATGTACTGGCTGTATGATTCCCTCTCAGGGCTTTATGAGCCCTTGTGGGGCTCCCTGAACCCCCAGCCCCCCATTAATTGCCCTCAAATCCCGTATAGGTCGCTCAGGAGTCTCTTTCCCCCTGCCTGAAGGCTTTACCACGCCCCCCTGCCTGTCATATGCTACACTGGGGCTGGTGCAGCGATGTTTAACCGTTGGCTTCTGTGCCCATCTGCTTCCATGTAGTGGCTGT